>CAUDMG010000194.1:516166-806166 GCA_958450375.1 Homarus gammarus
TTGAATGTAAATGGAAGTGTCTACTGCATTCCATGTAGCAACTGTAATGAGAATTATGTAGGACAGACTGGGAAAGCATTGCAACTCAGAATTAAACAGCACAAGTGCAATACAGGTTGTACCTCTCTAGTCCGGCATTCTGTGGTCCGGAAACTCCCGTGGTCCGTAACGACTTTAGTTTGTCCAATAGGTCGATAGGCAATTATTTTTTTTTTTTTTTTTTTTTTTTTTTTTTTTTTTTTATCTGAATTATTATTGTTATTACAGGAGTATTAAATTTTTGCCCCTCAGGCCCCAATGTGGGTCAGTGACCTATGCCCGGGTGGGCTAATCCCCTTAAAAAAAAAGAAAAAAAAAAAAAAGCCTCGGGAAATTAAGGTTTGTTTGCATCCGGCAGTTCAGCTGCTCTCTCTCTCTCTCTGCTTGTCTATGCAGAGTACAACATTTAACCCTTCAATATATATGAGCAGTAAATAAGTGTTGCTTTCATATTCTTATGTAGAGTAATGACGATATGTTTTCACATGTGCGCACTTACATACGCGGTCTCACTTTTTTTTACCATTAATGGTTAGCTACTTATATTGTTCCATTTATTAACATTAAATAACATTACAGGTACTTCAAACAACCATATTAATTTTTTTACATTAATTTTACTACAGCTAAAATCAGGGTCTTATTTTCTTCAGTTTTATATGTAGAACCAATCAGTCACTGGTTTTGTAAGCTTTAACATAAACAATGCCGGCAGCCGTCTCGTCTCCTCTAATATTCCACGTATTATTAATAAATTGTATTGTTAATTTTGCACACACAAACATTAATTCAATAAAAACAAATTCAGAAACATTAATTAAAATATATATGAACAGTAAATAAGTTTTGCTTTCATATTCTTATGTAAAGTAATGACGATAGGTTTTCACGTGTGCGCATGCACACTTATATATGCGATCTCTCTTTTCTTTACCATTATCGTTAGCTACTTCTATTGTTCCATTTATTAACATTAAATAACATTACTTAAAACAACCATATTAATTTTACTACAGCTACAGCCAAGGTCTTATTTTCTTCAGTTTTATATGTAGAACCAGTCAGTCACTGGTTTTGTAATCAACGAAAACAATGCTGTGTCATTTCCTCGTGTGTTTTAATATTCTACATATTATTAATGAATTGTATTGCTCATTTTGCACACATAAACATTAATTCAATAAAAAAGACATTCAGTAATAAACAATAATGAATCTTTTGTACATAAGAGAAATGACTCTGTTTACACGATTATGAACGTCGTCTGCACGTTGGCGGGCCGTTCAAACCCGTCGAAATTCAAGTTTCCCCCGTAAAAATTTTTATTTATTTATTTTTTTGTGTGTTCCAATAAAATACGTTAAGAATTAAAAACTCACGAAATTTGAGATGCTACTATACGACATTTAACCCTTCAATATGTCTTCAAAGAGACCATGATGCAGAGAAATTGGTGCTAGTGCTTCCAAGCATAAGCACAAGTCACTATCTATCCAGGAAAAGGGTGAATTTCCATGGTCCAGCACCGGTCAGGTCCCGAGGTTGCCGGACTAGAGAGGTACAACCTGTATCGGAACAGCATCTGAAAGCAGTACACTGTTCGTTCATGTTAGCAACACTACTCATCCCATGGATTGGGATAACAGCTTAGAACAACTTCATATTTTTCCCGCCTCTGCTGATGGTCGTAATATTTCAATGTGATTCTGATCTTTAAAAATGTTTTGTTTTTGCATAATGTAGTATTACTGATATGTAATTTGTCTTTGTATGCCTTTTTGTGTGTAAAAATAAGTCTATATTAAATGCATCCTCTGAAAGTGTGAATGTATAATACTTCTGATAAACTTCCTGTGTGCTTATGTTTGAAATAATGAATTTATGTATCTTTATATAATTAAGCTAAATATCTTTCTTGACAGAAACGGTCATCCAAATGATTATGAATAAACTCATTTAGAAATACCTCATTACTTTAGGACAAAATCGGATAGGTTTGCAACAGCCAATCAGCTGTAACTCTTGGGACGAGGCAGGGCATCTTTTCTGAGCTGAGAAAAAACGCACTACAGTGGTCCCTCGGTTAACGAGTTACCTTCCATAAGATTCTTAACTTCGGTTAACGAGCAATCCCTCAATTAACGAGTTTCTTACGAGCCAACCTGAACATGATTTCGCTTGCATTTGGCGGCCCACCAGCTGTAGTATTAGTCCGCCAATACAGTAATCGGTTCTAGGGCTTAAATTCCTTACCATTTTAGCAAATGTAAAGAAGTTTATATTATTCAATAATTTTAAAAGTTTAATATTAAATTTTTTACTCATTTTAACAATTATTGAACATAATTGAAGGTAATGAAACTAGTTTTATGCGTGCCATCCAGCCTCTCAACACACCATACAGGCGTCAGTCTTTGTATCTTTTCAGTGGAGGTAACATCTTGCTTGAGACTCTCTTCAACTAAATGCTTTTTTTCTGTTTTTGCAAGCAAATTATTGGTCATTTTGAAACTTATTTTACATATTGACAATATATAATGCAGTGCAGTGTTGATTTAAAGAAAATAATCTTGAATTGCACCAAGAGAACTAAAATTTTATGGGTGAAATGGCACCATGGGGTGACTTCTCTTCCACCCCCAATGCCTTCTTTTCTCCCTTCTCCACCCCCATTCTAATTCCCATCATCATCATCCAGGAGCCTTCTACATACACACCTCAAAGTAAGTGAACTTTTCTACCTTTTTTGTTGAATTTAGGCAATTTTCGGTGAGCTGGAACCAATTACCCAAAAACCCATTGAAACAATGGTTTCGATTAACGAGTTTTTCGGTTAACGAGCAACCTTCTAGAACGGATTGTGCTCGTTAACCGAGGGACCACTGTATAGTGATGTCACAAAGCTTTGAAACTGAAACCACATATATTATCAGAACCTGTACAGTACTCAAATGTATTAAGTTTATTACTAAAATTATTATGTATGGTGAAAAATAAGGTATGTTTATACAGTACTTGTACTCAAATTTATTGCTATCTTACAAGAATTTCAGTAATGCAAAATATATTCTAAGTCAAGTCAGTGGCATTTTATAAGCAAAACAATAAAACTCCTCTGCCTTGAAAATCCTTGAGTAAACAGTATAGTCTGGATTTACGCGGTCAATTGAACCCGTGGAGGTCCGCGTAAAACGAGAAACGCGTAAACGAAATAACAGAACATATGGGCCGACCCCCAAACTACACCTTTTCAGACACAATACATATGTTGTAGTAAAAATAACATCTTAATTTTATGATGGTATGCACACACAATTAATATTTAAAAGAAATACAGTCACCGGTTAATGTCCATTCAAATAATAGACTCAAACCCCCCACTCTTCCCACGCTCGCTGGCTCCCTCCCTCTCTGAGAAATGTTTGGGAAAAAACAGTATCCTTACATTTTTAGTAATAAATAATACCTCGGACTATAGTTAGGATAATATAATTGACATTGCTGGACTCCATGCAAGACATGGAATATTTTGAATATAAACGTCAAATATTTTGCAGAAAAGATAAAATTTTTGCTCTTTCTAATAAAATTCTTAAATAAGATCTAAAATTTGTATGACTAATGCAAATTTTATGATGTTTATATTTAAAATAATCACAATCTTATAAGAATTCCAGCAATATAAATTATATTCTGGCCGGATAATTTGTATGACTTTTATGAGCTAAAACAAATATCTTCAGTAAATAACAAATTATACTTCACCCGCGTAAATGATGAAAATTACCGCGTAATTAAAACATTTCATTCTGGCAAGGTGCTGCATAAATGACCAAACACGTAAACAAAAACCGCGTAAATCCAGACTACAGTATACTGTAAGTACTTTAATCTTCCCACGTTCCCCCTCCTCTCGGTGGAAGGGAGAAGGGTCTATTTCTGGTAAAAGTGACTGCCACACCTTCCCCCCAATGGCTAACTTTGGTGTGTGTGTGTTTTTAGAATTTAGTCAGCAACTGTGCATTTGAGATGATTTTGATAATACACTGTACAGTACTTGGTATTGGCATTGTGGAAGGATAATGGTTCATACACATGACCCTCACATAACTCAAAATTGCATAAAGTAAATTCTTAATCCTCTGGGGTAAATGGAGATGTGTTCCACAACCATTTCTGGAATTCCCCATTCTTAATTCTGGCACTTTTTATAACAAAGACACACTAAAAGACAACAGTAATTCAATACAAGTTGTGGAAAAATAATTACAGTACAGTATTCTAAAGTGTCTTAGGAAAAAAAATATAAAACTATAAAATAAGAAAATAGCAACATTCCATCTCACAAGCCACCTCATCCCCAGTTTATCCACTTCCTATAACTTTCACAGAATGTATAATTGCTTTTTTTTTTCGCAATAAGTGAATTGTGGGTAGAAGTAGGGTCCTCGCATAATTGTGATTTTGCATACAGTGGTCCTTCGGTTAACGAGCACAATCCGTTCTAGAAGGTTGCTCGTTAACCGAAACCATTGTTTCAATGGGTTTTTGGGTAATTGGTTCCAGCTCACCGAAAATTGCCTAAATTCAACAAAAAAAGGTAGAAAAGTACACTTACTTTGAGGTGTGTATGAAGAGGACTCCTGGATGATGATGATGGGAATTAGAATGGGGGTGGAGGAGAAGGGAGAAGAGAAGGCATTGGAGTGGAAAAGAAGTCACCCCATGGTGCCATTTCACCCATAAAATTTTAGTTCTCTTGGTGTAATTCAAGATTATTTTCTTTAAATCAACACTACACTGCATTATATATTGTCAATGTGTAAAATAAATTTCAAAATGACCAATAATTTGCTTGCAAACACAGAAAAAAAGCGTTTAGTTGAAGAGAGTCTCGAGCAAGATGTTACCTCCACTGAAAAGTCACAAAGACTGACGCCTGTTTGGTGTGTTGACAGGCTGGATGGCGGGCATAAAACTAGTTTCCTTGCCTTCAATTATGTTCAATAATTGTTAAAATGACTAAAAAATTTAAGATTATTGATTAGTATAAACTTCTTGATATTTACTAAAATGGTAAGGAATATAAGCCCTAGAACCGATTACTGTATTGGCGGACTAATACTACAGCTGGTGGACCGCCAAATGCAAGCGGAAACATGTTGAGGTCGGCTCGTAAGAAACTCGTTAATCGAGGGATTGCTCGTTAACCGAAGTTACGAATCTTATGGAAGGTAACTCGTTAACTGAAATCTCGTTAACCGAGGGACCACTGTATAGTGAGGGTCATGTGTATTGAGCTATAAAATGTGTATTAATGATATCTCATTTACTTAGATTATTTCCAATGTTTAACATGTTCTATCGGTGATGTGCGCAGGTCTTTTTTTTCTAATTAGATATTGTGACTCATTATTTCAGGGCACTGGGTTGTTTAGGTGCAGCATTAGACCTCAGCATTGCTAGTTGTTTAGGACAAGAAGAAATTATCAATTGCATTTAATTTCTACAACAGCTGAATGATGGTTAGCAAGTCTAATACAGTTAAATGCAACAGTGAGGTGATGTATTGTGTTGAGTGACATTTAACACATGTTATTTCCTTAGGCTATCACTCGTGTTTGGTGTTGTAGTAAAATATATTGTTGTGTTTTGTCTCGATTTTCACTCCTGATATGTTGGTCTAGTGGTTACCTAGGACATTCCAGTCCACCCAGCTGTGAATGGGTAGCTGACTTTACAATTACAGACGTGAAGGTAGTCTAGTGGAGTGCTGGCCACACTGCTTTCCTTCCTAATGTACTGAAGGCTTAGTATTCAATAATCCCTACTACCTGTTCAGCCTGTGGAACCCACTTGTACTTTACTCAGTTGGATTTTCCAGAATTATTTGGTCAATTTTGAATACTGTACTGTATAGTGTAAACTATTTATTATATTACATGTACTCTAATTAATATAAATTGGAAGAAACATTGGGTAGTTGCCAAATTTCGAAAATAATATTCCCGCACTGTAACAATTAACAAAGTGGACAGTGTCACTTTTTGTTGAGCATAAGGTACAGGGGAGTATGAGATCATTCTTTTTAATCATAAAACATATCCAGTATGTGTATCTCACCATACAACAGAATGACCACACTGAAGCTTCATTTTTTTACATTATACTGTGCCAACATTCCTTACACCTTACTCTTCTGTTCCAACTACAGTACTGTACAGTACTAAAATCTTCCTCACTTTCCTCTCTAACTGTAGTCAATCACTTCATTGTTACTGCATTGAAATTCTTTATACATTCAGTCATTGATATTAGTGTGGAAGTGATTATTGGAGTGGCTCAGGGAACATTTGAATAGCTGCAGTGTGAGAGGATGGTGATAGAGGTAAGCAATTTGATTTTAGGAGTTTGTGATAGAGAAAGGATGGGAAGAATGCTGTAGAGTGCCAAGAATAAGTGCAAATGAAGAGTGATAAAAGTGTGCTCAGGAAGGGTTTATGCAGAAAATTTATTAGAAAAGAGGTAAATTTATAAGTACCCTACAGCATGCCCTTAAAATTCGCGGGGGTTAGGTTCTCAAATTGGCCGTGAATAGCATTTGCTGGGGGGGGGGGGGGGGTGTTACATGTTTACTCCTGTGCAAAGAAATGTATATTCCCTTTATGTGTTTGCCCTTAGGACTATTTTTTTCTTTTACCTATATTGTGTGTGTGTAGACACACACACAAAACACATACAAATAAATAATAATGGGAAAATTCTCTCACAAATAATCAGAAACAAAACAATATTTAGAATAATTGTGAGAGTCTACCCTCAAGTGAACTCTGTGCTTTGTTATGAAAGTTAACTTTAATAACAAAAAACAGAGTTGACTTGAAGGTAGACTCACATTTTTTTCTAAATTATATTTTGTTTCTGATTATTTGTGAGAGAATTTTCCCATTATTATTTATTTGCATATGTTTTGTGTGTGTGTGTGTGTGTCTACACACACACACACACATATACAGTATACAATACGGGTAAAGAAATTACTTTCTCTAGAATGAATGGCTCCCTCACCCAGCTGCAAAAATGCCAGCAACTTTAAACTACCTGCAGACATTCCTGGGTACATCCAGGGTGTCGTTTGTGAATACTCGAGGACCACAAATTAAAAATCTGCGAATTGTCAAGGCATGCTGTACTGTAAATGGAAATGGAATAATGAAGAAAGTTTGACATACTGGGTATTTTTGCATTTTAATGTGAAGTTTTGGAGTGAAGGATGTTATCTATGTTAATTGAAGTCATGTTTCAGTAACGATGCCAAAAATTACATACTTTACGATTTGGATGTCCTTTAGTCCACATTGTTTTGATAACATGACAGTTACACTCTTCTCTTTAATGTTTTCTTCACTCCAACTTGGTGAAATCATCTGTAAGTTTTCACTAGGGTATAGAAGTACCTTTTAGGAAGTTTTACTGAATTTTATTGCATTGGAATAAATAACTGAAATTTACTTTCTTTTAACAAGATTGTGTGAGTCACTGTCTATATTCAGAATTTTTCATGCACCTAAACACTTTTCTTTCACTCCAAGTTTTCTCAAGTTTGAGTTCTGTATTGTTCACAGTTTCAGCACACATTTATGCGATGAACATTTAAATATGCTTTGTAAATGAAGGATGTTTCTTAGTGAGATAAGAAGTGGCCACTCAGTAGCTTCTGTCACTCCTTTATATGTGCAGGATTTTATTTTATTTCATCTATTTTTTTTTATTTTTTGCTTGTAGTTTAATATGACATTTTTGCTGTCCATTTTGTGAGCAACAATTATTTTGTATTTATTTTTAAGTTTGACATTTAAAAAAAATTAAGAGATACACTGTATCACAGTTTTTGCTTGGTTTTATGAATATTGATTTGACCTTTGGTTTGGTGTTTGTATTTATCTACATATTTGTATCCAAATACACTTAAATGATGTACTACTGTACTGTATTTGTATATTGAGTTTGATGATGTTTACATAAATTGGAAATCTGAAGCTAATTTAATAAGGCAAACCATGAAATATTGGTAGGCAGTTGTATCTGCATGTGTGGCATCTTAATACTTTCAAGTTAAGGAAATTGTGTTGGTATAATACATGGTAAATATTTTCACTAACTGGAAAAAAGGTCTTGTAGAACTATCCAGACAGGCATGACTTGATTGGACAAACTGACACTTTTTTCCAAGTAATAGCCTTTAGCTTTCCTAATAAGTTATGAATGCTGTTTTGTTCAATTATGAACTATAACTAGCTTGATTGCCTTAAACAGTGACCTTCATTAACCCCTAACTTCTAACAATTTCAATTTGAAAATTGTAAATCATTTCAGTATACTGTACAGGGAATGATTTGGGGAATAAAATGGTCTGGTTGAGAAATACTGTAATGCACATCATAATTATGAATGTGAAATGAGAATTTATTCAGTTTTTGTCTTTAATCTAAACTTTCTTATGGCCCAAAACTAATAAAGTTTGGAATATACAAATTAATGATTACTAAATGTAAATATGAAATAATTACCTTGGCTAACATTAACAAGGCTGGTAATGGTATCTCAGGCACTGGAGTCGCGTCTTGCCTCGTGTCGTACACTCGTGAAGGACAACCAACGCCCCCTCAGCCTGCCTCCACCCGGCAACCACTCTGCCAGGTAACACACTAACGCCCAAACCAAAAACTGGCATGCATTGCCGGTAACCAGATTATGGGGCACTTGTTCTTGCATGTAGAGTTATTTAGGACCTTCCAAAATAGTCCTAATGAGTTTGCATTGTGGCATGTTTCCTGGTTAACTATTATTTATTATGGTTAACTATTGCTTGTTAATGTTTCTCCATCTATCAGTCAGATGAACATTATCCAAGGATCTATTATCTAAACCTTAAGAAGGTAGAAAATACTAAGCCATCTCTAGGAAAAATAGGAAGAAAAATTGTACATGAGAAATTTTGCCACTGAAAATGTAGCGGTACATAACATCATGACAGAATCAAAATATATTTTGTTTCAGTTTTTTCATTGAATTTCTTAAGTGTATTTACTTAATATTGTAGTTACATGATTGATATATGGACTTGGTTGTGAACAACATCAGCATGCACTTAGGATATATCACAAACATAAAAATTACTTTCCTTGACTTGCATGTGTATGTGCTCTTGTTCTCAAGCTTAATCATGCAGTAATTTTCTACATTTTTGTGATTTGAATTTGTATTGAGGTAAATGCTGACATGACTGTCTTATTATATGACTGAAGACAGTTCCTGTGTTATTATTCTGCTTCTTTTAATGTTTTATTGAGAGTATGATCTGTGAAAAGGTGTTTCTACCAGTATTGATACTAAATTTTGTTAGGGTGTGTTTTTTAATAGCATTATTTTTACTGCAAGGATGTGGTACAACCTGAGAATAGTGATTATTTTTACTATTGTTTGTGCTGGATGCTCATATTCTCCTTACTTATTGTTAATTTCTTTTCTTATAATTTTCCCTTTTTTAACGTCTTTTCAATAATATATCACAGCTTGGGTTTGTACATGTAATGTCTTTCCAGCTTATTGGTCCATGCTCAATAATTCAAAGCTGTTGAATGTCTATTTCTTTAAATCTTTATAGAATTTAAATTCTTAGTTCTTTAGCTGATTTTTTATAACATGATAAAGTAATATAATTTCCTTAGTTTTTATTATATGCATATTTTCATTTTTATTTATTTTTTTAGAATTTATGAGCTTGGAACTAGAGCCTTTTTAAATTTTGTTTGAGAACCCTGTCATACCAACTGGACTGTGTCACCTCAAGCAGTGATTACATGTGTTCAGGTATACGGTAACAGATAAAGTTTTATTGGGATAGAAAGATGTTTGGGTCTTCTGACTTGATGTTGGTTACTATGGCAACCCAACATTCTAGTCCAGTAAAAGAAGATTACAAAGTATTGAATATAATTTTAGAATCAATCAAGTGAATTTTGCTGAAACTGTTAAAAGAAATGCTGATGTAGATTCATAAAGGTTTGTTTACTAACACCTGAAACAGTTCAGTGCCTGGGGAGAACAGACCTCACCAGTCTAAGGTATGAAGGGGTCTGCTACTTTTGTTTATCAGTGTTTTTCCTTTTTTGACAGATGAAAATCCAGCAGATTAACAGGGACTTGAATAGGGTGAACTCAGTATTCAAAGCAGGTAAATGTCAAACACATTTCTTTCTACTGACACCTTTCTTAAGATACTGATAATTTGTTTGTAATTAACATAAATACTTTAATTCTCTTATTTCATGTGATGTTTTACTAAACAAGTACTGTATAAGATTTATTATTTTACACTTATGGAAAACTTCAAGGTAGGAGTGATGCAGCCTATTTTATTGAATATATATGTGGGGGGGTGGATTACATGATTACCTGGTCGAGCATAAAAGGTCAAGGCTGATTTTTTGAGGGGAAGAAGACGGGATTTGAGGAACAAATTTTGTGTGATTAACAAAGTAAATCTATTATTATGAAATTAAGAACTATGGATACAATTATGTATACTTTTACTAAGTATTAAACCATTTAAGTTAGGGGATATGTCCTCTGATTCTATAGAAAAATCTTTTGAAAACCATCTTTTGAAAGGGTTTGTGCAGACAGCTAGTCATTGATATAGGACAAAAAGCATTAGGGGATCTTGCCCTTGGTTTTGACACAACAACACTGTTTGTCCATGAATGTGGACAGTTGACTTGTGTTAAGATTCGTGGGTTGCCAACAATGTGACACTGTCCTCACCGGGGACAGTATATCTTCACCTGATGGGAGCAGCATTGAGCTCCTCTGGTATGTGGAACATTACACTTGTCATTTTATTTGTCTAGATTCTCATAAAGTGAATAAGATCATTTCTTTGTATATTTCCTACAGAAAAGCTCTAGTGTTTTTTTGGGTATCATATAATAGCTAATAGCATGATTCTAATTGGTTATCAGCTCTTTCGCTTGATGCAGTCGGCTTGAATAGATCATTCTACTTTTTTCTATGATTGTATTTATATCTCCAGTCTTTGTATAAGGGAGTATGCCAATTCAGACATTTCCTTAGTTTATTCTTACATTTGAGCATTATAGCAAGAGAAGTCTTAAGCAATTTAACCCTTAAGCTGTTTTTATGCAAACTTGATAAATGTTCATCGAAGTACTGATATAGTCTATTGAAGACCATAAGAATGGTTACTATGAGATCATCATTGTAACTTTGTACATTGTCATAAGAACTTGGTTTCATATTTGTGCTTTCCTAATAGCCTTCATCAGATAAGTTTACTACAGTACCAAACAGTGTGGGGGTAACCACAAAAAGTTTTGCGAAGATTAGTTTGTAATTAGGCATAAAATCAATGACTACTCCAGAGCTCTGTGTTATGTATGGCAAGATTAAACCAATGCTCTTCGTAACACTCCTGGGGTTTTCATACTCAAAATTGCATATGATATAAATTATCGCTTTAGGGTTTTCCTACACAAAATTGTGTATGAAGTAAAAATTTAAAATAGAATACAGTAGCTTTGTTTGTGTATGAATGCTAGATACACAAGTTGCACATTTGACAATTTTGGCACAATCCAGCAACTCTATAGACTGCTCTCCTAGGTTAGGTTGCCACACCAGTCTCTCTTTCTGTTTCAACAATGCAGGACATAAACTTGACCCACATTTTCCATGCATTTTCCCACAACTTGTGGTGATTTCTCGTTCATCACTGTAATTTCATTTATTCATAACAGTTTTGTGAAAGTTGTGAACCATGCCTTGTATTGCTGGCAAAGGTAGAGAGGTGGGAATATGTAAAAAGTGCACGGAGGTTGCACCACGTGGTGATAGTATGGTGCCTCCGATGCCTACTAGTTATGCTTACGTGTAGAAATAATTAGTTTATTGTGTTTACTCATAAAAAACTGTTTGTAGTTTATTTACTTACAATCCTAATGCAACAAATCCCATATTTTTATCTCAGATAACAAGCTTTCTATGACTCATTTAGTACAATTATCTCTCGCATGGTGCAGTGAGGTGAGTAACAGGCCAGACCCTGAGTGACCTGCAGGAGAGCACCTACCTTAACCCAGGAGTGTTAGAGCTCCTTTGGTTATTTGCTGGAGTGCCCTTACCAATAATTGGGATATCATGGCTCTTCTCTGGTAATGAGATGGGTCATGTTCCACCTGTATTGATGAGAGGGTATCTTAATTTATTTTTGTCTGGCATTTGGGTCCTCAGTTAGGATGGTAGGTTCGGTATGTACAGTTCCGCTCAGAATTTCATTATACATCGGGGATGTGTTAAAAAAAACTCGACTTATAGTGAAAAGTTTTATAACGAGGATTGTAGTAAGTTCCCATAAGAATTAATGTAATTAGAGGTATGTGCATTCCAACATGTAGAGTAATGCCCCATGAAATCTCAGGATGTGATCTTGGAGAGAAAATTTTCAGCAAATCTGCTTACAATGGGATCATTATAGCATACTGAATAGTATTTGATATGGAGATAAGTTCCTGACAACATTATTTATTGCATTTGAGATGGTGAGTGCTGGCAACATTATTAGGGAGAGTGTGAATGATTGGCTGTTACTGCTCTGTAAACAAGAGACCAGGAGTATAATATTACACAATAACTCACCTGGGAGTGGATGTGGGATTTGGGGGGAAATTTTATTAGTTTACAATAATGTTTTATTAACCCGGCACCAAATGAACCTAAATTATATTGAAATTATGATGAAATAGCATACTGCCGTTAAAGGGATCACAGGATAACAAGCGTGGAAGAGAGATGTCCCCTCAGTCCAACCAGCCACCTCCTATCCCTGCCTATGCACCCTGCTTTGGTTTTATGTATCATCCCATTTTTTTACATTCACACTGAATAAGGTTTTCTAAGCTTTCATTTTTAGGTGTTGGAACACGTGTGTGATATAACTGTCTGCGGTGAGGTGTAATATCTGCTTTATCCGGAACCCCTCTTAGCCGTAACATGACAATAGCCGGATTGAAATTTGCTTATAAATTTTCAGAACATTCTGAGAGATTGCATCTCTCTTAGGGATTATGGGGAAACTATTGTCGTGGCGCTCGACATCTCCAAAGCATTTGACAGGGTATGGCACAAGTCTTTGCTTTCTAAACTTCCCTCTCATTTATATAAATATATATATATATGCAAGTAAATCACTGTAGGTGCGCGTGATCTAGGTATATGCTGATAACCACCAGGAAAGAAGAAAACACGAAGTTCCCAAGTGCTTGGGAACTTCGTGTTTTCTTCTTTCCTGGTGGTTATCAGCATATATATATATATATATATATATATATATATATATATATATATATATATATATATATATATATATATATATATATATATGCAAGTAAATCACTGTAGGTGCGCGTGATCTAGGTATATGCTGATAACCACCAGGAAAGAAGAAAACACGAAGTTCCCAAGCGCTTTCGTGTAATTCACATCTTCAGGGGTGAGTACAGACTAGATAGAGTAATGCAGAACAAGATGAATATATACAGAGGAGGGTGAGACCAGGTCCACAATGGTCAGGTAATGATCCTACTAATCTTTAAATGGCACACAACGGTTGGTGGTTGGGTCAGATGGGACAGTGACCCGCCCTCTCACCTGATCACAAATCTTCTTAATTACAAAGTTGTCCAGCTTGTACATGCCGTTACTCAAATTCATGTTGAATGCTTCGGTATGTTTAATAAGACTAGATTCTATGATGTTCCTACTATCAATTGAATTACATGGTAATATTGAGGAGGCATTATCCCAGTCAATGCAATGCTTGTTATCCCTCAAATGAACAAACAGAGCATTGGATTCCTGGCCTGTCCTGACACTGTATTTGTGTTGTTTAATTCTAGTTACAAGATCTTTACCTGTCTGGCCTAAGTAAAACATATTACATTCCTTGCAAGGAACTTTATAAATGCAACCAATTGTGTTGTTGGGGGAGTTCTTGATTAACATTTGTTTCACAGTGCATGAGTTTTTAAATGCCACATTGACGTTCCAAGATTTTAGCTGTGCCGGAATGTGTGAGAAATTTTTGTGAAATGGTAATATTAAGATATTCTTATGGTCATGGGTGGGCTTGGGATCAGTTCTATAAAAAGTTTTCTTAGTAATGTTTAAGCATTTGTCTATGAAAGATCTAGGGTATTTAAGGTTTGAGCCAATATTATATATATATTTGTATTCCTCATCGATGAATTCCGGACTGCAAATTCTCAAGGCACGTAAAAACATTGTTGTAAATACTGACTGTTTGACTTTATTATGGTGGGCAGAATAATAATGAATGTATGAACACACATTGGTTTTCTATAAATACTGAACTTAAAAGTGTTACCTATTCTGTGTATCAGACAGTCTAGGAATGGCAATTTACAGTCTTGCTCTAATTCCACAGTGAATTTGATCGAGGGGGCTAAGTTGTTAAGTTGTGGTAGGAAAACTTTTAGGTCCTCATTACATTACAGGTGAGAGGGTGGGTCACTGTCCCATCTGACCCAACCACCAACCGTTGTGTGCCATTTAAAGATTAGTAGAGTCATTACCTGACCATTGTGGACCTGGTCTCACCCTCCTCTGTATATATTCATCTTGTTCTGCATTACCGTATATCACGGCCTATAAGACGAAATTTGAACATTAAAAAAATCTGCCCAAAGTTAGGGGGTCGTCTAAACCACCAAGTTTAAAATTCTTACCTCTTAAATATTGTGGTTTAGTGTGTCAAGAGTGGTGATGAAAACATCGTAAGCCACTCACAAGGTCTTACCACTAATTATTTTATACTGAAACTTACGTTTGGCAAGCTGGATTCAAATTAAGATTACCGGTATATTAAAATAATAAAAATGTATTATAAACCTGTCTAACATACCGTAAAAGAGATTTATACCCCTGTAATAAACACAGCTATCATCACACACCCCTCCCCATGCCCCCCCCCCCCCCCATTTGCCAGTGAGGAGACAAGAAAGGGAAAGTGACCGCGAGTTGGGCTATTTTTAGCCGTGGAGGTGGTCAGTAATGCATACCGGTATCGGTATATTTACTCATAATAATATTTATCTCCTATAAATAATTGATTTAAATTTTATTTTTTTACAAAGAATATTCAGTAAATGAGTGCATTAATTCTTGAAACTATCGACGGTTAATTACAGACGCTCAAGTGACGTCACTAGTGTTTACACTACACCAGCTGGTAACATTTGATGCCATTACTTGAAGTGAATTGGCCTTATTTTAAGTAACTAACTATAAATAAATACAAAAATTGAAAAAAAAGATCAAAACTGAGAAATAATATACTGTATGTATGTTGTGTTGTCAAAGTAAGAGGAACAATTGAAACTGCAATTGTGTAAATGAGGCAGAAAGTCAGGTCAGCAACCTGGGACTTGGTCACAATTTTCGTGATGCCATATGACAGCAGGGTCTACCATTAGACAACACATTATGCTTCCAATATCTTCCCAGGCGGTAGTACCTCCCTGTTTGGTAGCTGCCTACTACCTACACAATTTCTAGTAATATTAATTTGATACATGATAAATTAGACAAACTGAAAATAAACAGCAAATTTAATTACCAACACGCTTCCCATTGGCAGCTGTAAGAGGGGGAGATGGGCTATTTTTATAAATTAAAGAAAATAATTACAGTGTGTTTAATATATTACAGTATATTATAAATAACTAAATAAACAAATAATTCGGTAAATTTATTTCAAGTAAATGGAAAATAAGCAAACATGTTATTTACCAAGACGCGTCCCTCTGGCTCAGGGTGAGATGGAGGGGAGATAACAAGGCTATTTATAGCCCGTCTGAAGTGGCCAGTACCCAAATGCACCATAAATAATTCATTGAACATTCATTTTTTGTACATAGTATATATATATATATATATATATATATATATATATATATATATATATATATATATATATATATATATATATATATATATATATATATATATATATTTGTGTAATAAATGTATGTAGTAAGTACATACCGGTAACCTTTTTCACTCAAATCCTAATGAAACACCACAATTAGAATACGGTGGTTGCTGTTGAGCCACCTGTTGTATAAATAGTCGGAACACAGCCACACCACCGAGACGAGGGAACACTCCCAATATCGAGCGTCTCGTGTGAAGCAAGCGTATAAATGAAAGAAAATACTTGCAGTGTGTTTAATATGTTACAGTATATTATAAATAAATAAATAAATAAACAAATAAATCGGTAAATCCATTTCAAGTAAATGGAAAAATTTTACTCGATACCGACATTAGTTCCAGTTATCGGTAAATAGCAGACGCTTCAGTGACGTCACTAGTGTTTACACTACACCAGCGGGTATAATTTGATGACATTACTTGAAGTGAATTGGCCTTATTTTAAAAAATCAAGGATGGTTGGTAAAGGACTACTGAGTCAGTGGGTAAGTGTCACATTTGGGGTACTGGTCTTATACAGCAAATAGAGCTCTAAAGCTACTTTTTAAATGGAAATTTGGGGGGGGCGTCTTATGCACCCCGCCGCCTTATAGGCCGTGATATACGGTACTCTATCTAGTCTGTACTCACCCCTGAAGATGTGAATTACACGAAAGCGCTTGGGAACTTCGTGTTTTCTTCTTTCCTGGTGGTTATCAGCATATACCTAGATCACGCGCACCTACAGTGATTTACTTGCATATATATATATATATATATACATATATATATATATACATATATACATATATACATATATATATATATATATATATATATATATCACACATATATATATATACATATACCGTATATACCCGTGTATAGCACGAGTTCTTAAGACCAAATTTTTTGGCAAAAAGTTGGGGGTCGACCTCTATACGGGTAATAGTTTCGTTAGGTTGAAAAATATTTACCAGTAACTACCAGTAAACAATGGAAACGACGCACCAACGCACCACCCGCTGTGAGTGTCGGTACAGTTGCCAGGGCAGATCTCTTGCGTCATCATAGCAAGCCCAAAGTAGCCAAATGCATGGTATGGTATGCACAGGAGGATGTAAAACATAAAGTATACACGTGGGCTAATCGTGATGACATAATATGATGTGAGTCAGATCATCTACACTCAGTTGCCAGTTTCAAAATTTTCCTTTTAAAATTTTAAGTTACCGAGTATTTCTTTTCCCAAATCGTTTTACAATACTGTAGGTAAAACAGTATACTATTGTGCAAACCCCACAGAAAAAAAATTAACAAATGGAGACACCAAAAATGTAAAAAAAAAAAAATGCTGTCTGACTTGCAACACTGTTGGTAGGGTCAGGTGGTTCTAACGGTACCTGCCAGGACCCGGTAATCAAATTTATAACAATATCTAACCTCAATTACTGTAGTTTATCTGATGTAGGCAATATGAAGTAAAAAATACCAGTTAAAGTGAGAAATTGGAAGAGAATAAACAAGAATGATGTTGGGCTATTTTTGGTTGGGCTGATGGAGAGTACCACCAGCTGTTTGGTCTTTTTTGGCGGGAGAGTCACGCAAATATCCGTACTGGTATTTGTTTGGTGTGTTCTATATTTTTAAAAATGAATACTTGTAAATTAAAAGTACCGTAACATTGTATTATATAAAAACTTGTCATATTTCTGGAAAATAAGAAGCAAGAAAATAAGAATACACCGGTAAACACAATTTCAACGTACGCTAAAATTAAAAGCTGCTTAAGAAGGGCCGATGCAAAAACAAAGCCTCCGCGACCAGGGCTCTGCCGTATCAGCTAGACGGTACACGTGTTTTTCGAATCGTTTTCAGTTAAAAAACTTTTACATCACAAGTGAATTAGGATAGAATATTATTGTAATATAACAGTTTTTAACTGAAAACCATTCGAAAAGCGATTACGGTAACATCTTTTGAACGAAAGAAAGCGAGTTTTTGTCACGATTTTATCCCACTTTCCACTATAATACGTACGTCATTTCAGCAAAAATATTACATTTCCATATTCTCAGAAATAAATAGTAGTTTTGCTGAAACGTGATGTATTTCAATGTAAATTAGGATAAACTACATGAAAACAAAAGACTTTACCTAACCTTCCGATGTTCAAGATATGTTACTCGTATTTTTAATAGTTTTCGGTTAAAATACTGTTATATTAGTGATATTCTATTCATACTGTGGTTGACATAATACCTTCACGGAAATGTAATATTTTTTGCTGAAATGACATACGTATTACAGTGGAAAGTGGGATAAAATTGTGATGAAAACAATGACTTTGGCTTTCTTTCGTTCAAAAGATGTTACCGTAATCACTTTTCGAATGGTTTAGTTAAAAAACTGTTGTATTATATTACAATAATATCCTAATTGACTTGAATAAATATTACGATACCATATTTCTGAATATTTTCATTAAAATCCATCAAAATCATTTTCTTTGTCATCGTCTGCAGCACCAAACAGCTTCTCCCAGTCCTCTCCTTGAACAGGGCTAGAGGGTACGTGTTTTTCGAATCGTTTTCAGTTAAAAAACTGTTACATCACACGTATATTTTACCTAAACTGCGCCTGAATGAATATATTCTCGGAAATAAATAGTAGTTTTGCTGAAACGTGATGTATTTCAATGTAAAATAGGATAAAATACACGACGAAAACAAAAGACTTTACCTAAGCTTCCGATGTTCTTGAGATGTTACTCGTTTTTTTAATAGTTTTCGGTTAAAATACTGTTATATTACAATGATATTCTATTCATACTGTGCTTGATATAATACATTCACGGGAATGTAATATTTTTGCTGAAATGACGTACGTATTAAAGTGGAAAGTGGGATCAAATCGTGAAGAAAACAATGACTTTCGCTTTTCTTTTATTCAAAAGATGTTACCGTAATCGCTTGTCGAATGGTTTAGTTAAAAAACTGTTGTATTACAATAATATTCCCTCCTAATTGACTTGAATAAATACTTGAATGGAAATATACAATATTTTTGTTGAAACTACCCGCGTTTCAGTGTAAAGTGTCGTGATAATAAATGGTAAACAAGTTTATAGGACGTAGTGTTTCTCTGAAGGTTTTGTTGTTCCTTTACCCTCAAAAACGTGGGTCGACCTATAAACGAGGAATATCATAAATTAACGATTTCTTGGTCATAAAATCGGGGTCGACCTATATACGAAGGGGGGTTATAGACGAGTATATACGGTATATATATATATATATATATATAAAGGGGATTAGCCCACCCGGGCACAGGTCAATGACCCACATCAGGGCCTGGGAGGTGAAAATATCTAATAATAATAATAAAAAAAATACAAATTAAAAAGATTAATTATAATAATAATAATATAGAACCATAAACAAATGAAAAAAAAAAGATAAGTAGTGAGAAACGATAGATATGAGTTGTGTTGTCAAAGTAAGAGAAACAAACGAGACCCTGCAATTGTGTGTAAATGAGGCACAAAGTCAGATCAGCAACCTGGGACTTGGTCACAATTTTTGTGATGCCATATGGCAGCAGGGTTTACCATTAGACAACACATTATGTTTCCAATATCTTCCCAGGCGGTAGTACCTCCCTGTTTGATAGCTGCCTACTTCCTACTACCTTGGGGTTAGGTTAGGTTTCTCTCCCCCATATTCTCTAATTTCTAGCTTCCTTGAAAACCAATCCATGGCATTTGTTGTTGAGGGATCGATCTCTTGCTCGTTCTTTACCAATAGTGGTGTTCCACACGGTTCTGTTCTTTCACCTCTTCTCTTCTTTTTATCAATGATTTACTTCACACTACTACTAAAGCTGCCTCCCGAAAGCTGGGAATGTTGTACAGATGCCATAGCTACTTCACTCCTGAGCAGTTGCTTTAAGGGATTCATTCATCCTAACTTGGAGTACTGCTCTCATATCTGGGGTGGCTCTTCTTCTGTCCCAACTGGTAGATAGGGTGGAATCAAAGGCATTTTGTCTTACTAACTCTCCTCCTTTAGTTGATAATCTTTCTTCCCTTTCTCTTCGCCGCAATGTTGCTTCACTCTCTCTTTTTTACAGGTACTTTAACCGGCAATGTTCGGTGGATTTGGCATCCTGTGTACCGCCGGCAAGGCTATAAGCTCCTCAGAAAATATTTTGGAATGTGTCCATTATTATGGGCATTTTGAGGCCATATGCACTTGATATTAGGAGATATTCAGAAGTCAATAGTAATTACTTCCTATTATACAAAAATGCCTGAGTACAATACTGCATTAAAGAAAAAGTATTGGAAATTTCCGAGGAAAAGGGGGTCCTGACCCCCAGGACCCCCTGGGATCTGCCTCTGCTCCCTCCACCCCTGCAAAGGGCTCCTCTTACCCTGTGCTTGTCACCGACTCCTGCCTCTCACTCATTTTGTCATTCATTATACAATATTGTTTATTTGTTAATCATTAATTAGTAAAGTTAAATTACTGTAATAATCTGTGCTTATTAACACTCTTGGGATCGCCTGAAATTTTTTCAACGAGCCTGTCACTCGCCCTGCTTGGAGCCTGCAGAATGATCAGAAATCGTGGAGAAGATATATTTTTCCCGAGCCCTATTCTTGTTAAGGTATTGTTAAATGGTTTATTCAAATGATGCCTTCCTATGTAAAAAAAAATATGGCTGGGAAATCACTTTAAACTCTTTAAAATAGAAATAGTAGATAAATAAAGCCATTTGACGAGGATAAGTGAAAAGTGAGGATTTACTGTCGATTTATTTTCATGCTGTACCCACATCATTGCAACAGTCAGTATAAAATGCACATGACAAATAGGATCTCGTCGGGACTACCTTTTCAAGATGGGTAGTGGCTGCATCCTGTTGGAGGAACAGGAAGTTCCTCCGTCCCCATCATACGTTGGTGCCAGAGAGCGTCTTGGAATCTACATCCGAGGTGAGGGCTCCACCGGAAGCAGACATCCGGAGTCCTGCACCGTGCCCACAGCGACTGGAGATGTGATGGGATTCTCAGACTTATTGCGATGAGATGTAAAGATGAATCCAGACATCGTGGTTCCTCAAGTCGACCCCAATGTCTTGGGGGAGGTGTGTGGTGTTTATATAATGCTAACGAGCCGAGCGAGTGGCGTGATTGACGTGTGCATAAGTGCTGCCACCTAGCGGTGTGAGTGAAGTTGGATGTCTGAGTATAGTTATAGGACATAGCACGAGGTTTCGTGATCATATGTATTACCCTGTGAGACAGATTATTTCCTGCTGCACCATTGCACAGACTTCTCCCAGTATCTGTGAAGGCTGTGTTTCATTGAGCCATCAGGAACCAAGTAAAACTTGAACACCAGTGTGTGGGTGGCAAAGGGCATTGTCTAACAACAGGAGGCACTTTTTAGACAAGTTGTTAGCTGCTGTGTACCTTGCTATGAATGGTGACATATATAATTATATATGAAATCGTGAAAGATTAGTTTAGTCAACCAGGCCTTTGGTGTTGACTTTTAATAGATTGGCAGGCTAGATTTATGGATTTTTTCAGACCCCTGGGTTTCTCAGAATGGTACACAAGGAGCGGTTTCAGTTTGGTGACATGGTTGTTGGTGGCCCAGTTTTGGAGACTGTTAAATAAATCCTGGAGGGCGGTGTAGTGTGTGTGCGCGCGCTACGGTGGTCCCTCGGTTAATGAACGGTTCGATTAATAAAATTTCGGTTAACGAATTAGCTCCCAAAAAGGATCTTCAATTCGGTTAACGAATAAAACTTCGATTAACGAAATTCTTACGACAAACACTTTTCGTTGTGAGCATCAGCTGATCGGCTAGTCCGCCAATACAGTAATCTGTTCTATGTTTTCATATGTTTCCAATGGAGTAAATATCAAGAAGGTTGTGTTCTTGAATATTTTTGCATTTTGTATATTAAAATTATTGGTCATAATAAAATTTAGCCATCCAAGCTCTGTCTACATAAAGTTTTTCAACTATTATTTTTGGCTCGATATATGTAACTTTATTCATTTATTGAAACTCATTTACATGCACACACTGTCCTAAGGGCAAAGCTGTACTGTACATGCAATCAAAATAATGTACAAAATGATTACTAAAATTTTTGTCTACTGCAAATTACAGTAATACCCCGCTTTACACGGTTCTACATTTACGAGGTACCTCTCCAGAACCGGACTTTCACTTTACGCGGTGCATCTACTCATATACACGGGAAGCGGCGTGGGCAGGATGCGCACAAGGTCGCCCAGTCATCAAAACATTACCGAGTTCTTCACCCACCACAGCCGGCCCAAGTCAGTGATAGTGAGGATATGGACTTATATGGACTTTGAGGGGTTTGACAAAGAGGCCCTGCAAGCCTATGTGGTGGATAGTGATACAATTGATACAGGTGAGGGCCAATAATCTGCCCTCTGCCTTGGAACCGACCCTCCATCCCCGTGTGCCCAGCCATCTTTTCTACTAATGTAAGTGTTAAAAAACCTAATATTATTGATATTTCTCTTAATTATTAATTGTGTGTGCATACCATCATAAAATTAAGATGTTATTTTTACTACAACATAGGTATTGTGTCTGAAAAAGTGGAGTTTGGGGGTCTGGCCAGTCTCTATTGGAATTAATCCCATATGTTCTGTTGTTCACTTTACGCGGTTTTCACTTTACGCGGTACCCCATGGGTTCAATTGACCGTGTGAATCGGGGTACTACTGTATAGGTTGTTTACATTCAAATTAATCACTATCTTATAAGAATTCCAGCAATGCAAATTATATTCTCCCCAGTCACTTCAATGAAATTTTATGAGCAAAAAACAAAAACTCAATCTAAAGGACATAAATATATAAATGTCAAACATGTCACTGTCACCTCCCCTCCCTTCCCCCCCCCCCCCCCCTCGCAGCAAGGGTTTGGTGGTTATACTGTACAGTAGGCTTTTAAGTTTTTATCTTATATAATATCACAGACAAAAGTTAGGAGAATATAATTTGCCTTGCTGGAATCCTTGCAAGACAGTGAATAATTTGAATATAAACGTCATATATTTTGCACAAGAGATACAAATTTTAGTACAGTAGTCCCTCGGTTAATGAACACAATTCGTTCAAGAAGGTCGCTTGTTAACCGAAAATTTCGTTAACCGAATCCATTGTTTCAATGGGATATTGGGTTCCAGCTCACAGAAAAGCACATACAAAGTAAAGAAAAATGCAGTGAAGTACAGTCGGCCCTTAACATACGCGTGGGTTAAGTAACAGAGATACCCGTGAATGTTAAAAATCCGTGTACTTTTGCTGCCCCCCCCTAAAAAAAACTTGGCCTCCCCATGTCCTTATTTACCGTATATACCTGTGTGTAGTTCGAGTTTTTAAGACCAAATTATTTGGCAAAAAATTGGGGGTCGACCTCTAAACGGGTAATAGTTTCGTTAGGTTGAAAAATATTTACCAGTAACTACCAGTAAACAATGGAAACGACGCACCACCAGCTGTGAGTGTCAGTACAGTTGCCAGGGCAGATCTCTTGCGTCATCATATCTAGCCCAAAGTAGCCAAATGCATGGTATGGTATGCACAGGACGATGTAAAACATAAAGTATTCATTGTTTAAAGTTTATTCAATTTCAATTGTTTATTCCTTGATGGAGGAAGCGGGATCCTAGTGCTGTCACTAGGTACCCCTGTACAATGACACCAGAAGCATCTGGCAAGTGTGACAAGTATATACAGTATAAATATTATACAGTAAGTCCCCAAGTTACGTACATAATGGGGACCAAAAGGTTGTACTTAACTCGAAATGTACTTAACTCGAAAATCCCCCAACCCTATAATGTTATCTGGAAAATCCTGTGCTGTTTTCCAATCAGCACTCGCCGCCTCACCAGTCACTCGAACATTATGCAGCTTATTTCGCACCTTGAATCGGTTAAACCACCCATTGCTAGCATTGAATGTCACAGTATCATCAGGGTGATCTTTCTTTAGGTCGTTGAAAAGACTTAGGGCTTTCTCCTGAATCATACTGAGACACCACAACAGGGGTCAAAACCTTACCAGGTACCGGCGCACCACAGGACGGTCTGCACTCACACCTCACTCGACGTGAGTTCCGACCGGCAAAAGTAGCCGATGCGTTGTTCCGACCGGCAAAAGTCGCCGATGCGTTAATTTCATGTTTATGCATTTCTGTAGAGATGTTGTATTA
The DNA here is from genome assembly GCA_958450375.1 of Homarus gammarus. Lineage (NCBI taxonomy): Eukaryota > Metazoa > Arthropoda > Malacostraca > Decapoda > Nephropidae > Homarus > Homarus gammarus. The sequence continues at coordinate 540,556 of CAUDMG010000194.1, forward strand.
AACATACTACAAATTGTACTATTGACTCAAACTTTTAATATCCTTGTGTTTTAACTGAATGTTTTCTGTACAGCGCCGTCCTCTCTGGGACCGGCGCGCCAGAGGACGGTAAGCTTTTGAACACTACTCTGAGACACAGAGGCTTACGTTTTTGTGTGCAGTCTTCGATCCACAGCGCTAGATTTCACATGTTCCTTGATCTTTTCTTTGCCCTTATCAATTGTATTAACAGTTGACCGACTCAGGTTAAATTTGCGGGCAACATTGGTCAACTTTCCACCACTTTCAAGCAGTTTTATTATGTCCATTTTTACCTCTAGTGAGATTGCTTGACATTTCGTAGCACTCCCACTGGCTTCACCACTCTTACGCTTTACACCAGTCATTGCACACAGAGTAAAGTGTACAAAATAGGGCAGAAATTCACAGGAGAAGTACTGTATGCACAATGACCACACTTGTTGTTTTGGTGCGTCTAGCGTGTCGTCTGCATGGTCAGTGATAGTGGCGGCGCGGTGCGGCTGGCTCGCCCGCCAAATTTAAAAATTGCTCGCCCTTTTAAGACAATATTTTTGCAATTAAAGACTTCAGAAACGATGTACGTATCGGCCGTTTGTACGTAATTCGGATGTACGTAATTCGGGGACGAACTGTAAAGGGGCTTACTAAAGCCTAAGGAAGGAAATTTATTCCTTTAACACATAATCAATATTATTTACAAAATATCTGGCCAGTATGGGAAGGACCATCGTGTCTCCGTCAGTGGGTCGTGGCGTGGTGGTCCAGCAGGCGTCACGGAAGCGTTGTGTGTGGGGACATCTTAGGAGGTAGTGGATAAGGGTGCTGCTGTCGGATCTTCTGCATAATACACAAGAGCGTTGCTCAGGGGATGCGGGGATACCAATCACCCAAGCAAAGTCATACCCAATGATGATACGGGCAGCAATCACGTCCCCTTTCTGCGACCCTTTCCCGTAGACGTACGAGAGGTCAGGAAGTTTACGGAGGGCATCGTACCAGGTGGGCGGGGAGTCCAGGGGGATGGCTGCTTCTCGAGCTTCTCTCTGTTTGCAGCTAAAGTTTATTTACAGATACTGTTCATAAATTTTTGTTCATTACATTTGTAACATCAATCTTTGTTAATTAAATTTGAAACAAAAGAAAACTACGATACCGTATTTCTAAATACCTGGTATTTTCTTCAAAATATTACATCACAAGTATATTTTACCTTAACTGTGACTGGATGAATATATTCTTGGAAATGAATATGGAAATGTAATATTTTTGCTGAAATGACGTACATGTTACAGTGGAAAGTGGGATAAAATCATGACGAAAACAATGACTTTCGCTTTCTTTCGTTGTTCAAAAGATTTTGCCGTGGAACAAACCTGTACTGTACATGTAATAAATGATTACGGTGCTTAAATTGTTATGTCTATTGCAGATATAGATTGTTTATACAGGTATTCAAATAAATCACTATCTTACAAGAATCCCAGCAATGTAAGTTATATTCACCCAGGTCGTTTGGGTGGCAAATTATGAGAAGAGCTTAGTTACTCTTAAGTAATGATAAATAAACAAGTAGGCCTTCAGCACCAACTCTCACATCTTATCTCAAATAATAAATAAACAAACACCACACTGTCACCTCCCCCCCCCGTTCCCCACCAAGCTCGCTGGCTACAAAAGATTGGTGATAACTTTATTCTTTAGGGCGTTTATTTTATATAATATCTCAGACTAAAGTTAGGAGATTATAATTTGCATTGCTGGAATCCTTGCAAGACAGCCAATAATTTGAATATAAACATCATATATTTTGCTCAAGATATAAAAATGTAGTACATTAGTGTACAATACTGTGTAGTACATTTTATAATACAGTATAAAGTTTTCAACTGTATTTTTGGGTAGATTTACATAAATTTCTTCATTGATTTTCATCCATTTACATGCACACACCGTACTAAAAGAAATAAATGACCTTAGTGCAAAGCTGGAGTGTACATGAACTAATTTCATTATGGTACTAAAATCTAAAATTGTCTAGTGCAAATTAGAGCATGTTGCTATTCAAAATAATCAGTCTCCTACAAGAATCCCAGCAATGTTAATTATATTCTCCCAGGTCATTTCACTGGCATTTTAAAATGGGAGAAGCGTAGTAGGACTGATAAATAAACACGCAGAGACCTTCGGCTCAAACTGTCAAACATTTCACCTCAACCACCCCCCCCCACCCCCCCTACCCCTCGCTGGCTGGCTCTGTCTCTCCCTCCCCCATCTGCTCAGCCGGGGGTTTATTTAGGCTTACAGTTTTTATCTTATATAATATCTCAGTCTAAAGTTAGGAGATTATAATTTGCATTGCTGGAATCCTTGCAAGACAGCCAATAATTTGAATATAAACTTCATAAATTTTGCTCAAGAGATAAAATTTTTTGTACATTAGTGTACAGTACTGGTTTTCAGTTAAAAAACTGTTGTATTACAATAATATTCCCTCCTAATTGACTTGAATAAATACTTGAATGGAAATATACAATATTTTTGTTGAAACTACCCGCGTTTCAGTGTAAAGTGTCGTAATAATAAATGGTAAACAATTTGCCTTCGGCACTCGTGTTTCATGCACGGCGAGCCTCAGTTTATAGGACGTAGAGCGTTTTTAGTGAAGGTTTTGTTGTTCCAATACCTTCAAAAACTTGGGTCGACCTATAAACAAGGAATATCATAAATTAACTATTTTTTGGTAAAAATATCAGGGTCGACCTACAATGCTGATGTCAACACAAGCGTTGTTACAGCGAGACTGACTGAGTGAGGGAGCGCGGGGGTGGCGTGACGCGTGTGTGTGTGTGGGGTGGCGGGCGGTGTGCGATGCCGCGAGCGATTTGAATGTACTTCAATTACTTCAATGTACAGAATATTCCTCCGGCTGGGCAATCCGTGTCTTTGCGAATCCATATACCGTATATCTCGGCCTATAAGACGACCCCAAAAATGTTTATTTAAAAAGTAGCTTTTGAGCCCTATTTGCTGTATAAGACCAGTACCCCAAATGTGACACTTACCATTGGGAGCTTACTGACCCAGTAGTCCTTTACCAACCATCCCATTGACCAGTGCTGTTTACACATCCTTGGTTTTTTTAAAATAAGGCCAATTCACTTCAAGTAATGGCATCAAATGTTACCGGTTGGTGTAGTGTAAACACTAGTGACTCACTTAAGCGTCTGTTATTTAACTGGAACTAATGTCGGCATCGAGTAAAATTTTTCCCTTTACTTGAAATGGATTTACTGATTTATTTGTTTATTTATTTATTTATAATATACTGTAATATATTAAACACACTGCAAGTATTTTCTTTAATTTATATACTTGTTTTGCGAAAAAGGGAGGTTACCATTATACCTGGTAGGTGAAGTTGACCAGACATTTATGGTGATCATCAAGGACCAAACTCCGAATCCATGACGTGTCTTCGTGTTCATGATTCTCATCCTAAATTTACCACTGTCTGTAGTTTCAAAAATTAACGCAATCATTTACTGAATATTCTTTGTAAGAAAATAAAATTTAAATTAATTATTTATAGGAGATAAGTATTATGATCAGTAAATATACAGATATGCATTACTGACCACCTCGAACACAAACGGCTAAAAATAGCCACAGGTGGTCACAGTCAAGGTCACTTTCCCTTTCTTGTCACTGGCAAATGGGGGGGGGGGGGTGATGATAGCAGCTGTGTTTATTACGGGGGTATGTTGTTCTTTTAAGGTATGTTAGACAAGTTTATAATACATTTATATTATTTTAATATACCGGTAATCTTAATTTTAATCCAGCTTCCCAAACGTAAGTTTCAGTATAAAATACAGCTAGACCCCGACTTACGACGGGGTTAGGGACCCAAATCCAGGTCGTAAGTCCAACATGGTTGTAAGTCCGACATGGTCGTAAGTCCAACATAGATAAAAAAAAAAAAAAAAAAAAATTTTTTTTTTATAAAAAATCTACAATGAAATACAGTACAGTAAAAGTAATGAATAATGAGGAATGGATACAGTGTGACTGAGCACTTACCTTTAATGTAGTGAGCTGAATGCACATGGGGCCCCCATAATTTTCTAATTATACATGGAGACTACATTAACTGGAAACGTTTCGGTATAGAAAATGCGTGAGTCATTTAAAGAAAAAAAAAAAAAATAATAATTTTTTTTTTTTTTTTTTTTAATAAAAAATCTGCGGCGGTCGTAAGTCCCGACGGTCGTAAGTCGGGGTCTAGCTGTAATTAGTGGTAGGACCTTGTGAGTGGCTTACGATGTTTCCATCACCACTCTTGATACGCTAAACCGCAATATTTAAGTGGTAAGAATTTTATATCTGGTACTTAAGACGACCCCCTAACTTTGGGCTGATTTTTTTATGGTTCAAATTCGGTCCTATAGGCCGAGATATACGGTATGCTAAACCCGCGTATGTGAAGGGCCGACTGTACACTTATTTTGGTTGATGACGATGGGAATTGGAAGTGGGGGTGGAGGGGACCCATGCTGGAGGCCGTCATTTCACCAATAAAATTTTAAGTTCACTAGATGTAATTCAAGGTTATTTTCTTAAAATCAATGCTGCACTGTGCTATATATTGTCAATATGTTAAATAAATTTCAGAATGACCAATAATTGTACTGTAAGTATGTAAAAATACTCTATGCCACAAGCACGATGTTTCCTCCACTGAACAGAGACACAAATTGACGCCTTGGTGGGTGAGTGAAGTGGCTGATGGGCACACCAAAAACTAGTTCACTGAACTGCAATTATGTTAAGTAAGTATTAAAATGACTAACAATTTTAATATAAAACTTGGAAAAATATTAAATAACACAACCTTTTTGATATTTACTCCAATGGAAACGAATATAAGCCCTAGAACCGATTACAGTGACCCCTCGTTTAACGAACGCCTCGGTTAACGAAATTTCGGTTAACGAACTGCCTTCCATAAGGATCTTCAATTCGGTTAACGAACAAAAATTCGGTTAACGAATTTCTTACGAACCGACCTCAACATGTTTTCGCTTGCACTGGCCGGGCAACCAGCTTTAGTATCAGTCCGCCAATACATTAATCGGTTCTAGGGCTTAAATTCCTAACTATTTTAGTAAATATCAAGAAGTTTATACTATTCAATAATTTTATAAGTTTAATATTCAATTTTTTAGTCATTTTAACAATTCTTGAACATAATTGAAGGTAAAGTGACTAGTTTAAAGCGCAGCATCCAGCCTCTTAACACAGCAAACAGGCGTTAGTCTCTCTCTGTTTTCACTGGAGGTAACATCTTGCTTGAGACTCTCTTCAACTAAACACTTTTTTTCTGTGTTTCCAAGCAAATTATTGGTCATTTTGAAATATATTTTACATATTGACAATATATAATGCAGTGCAGTGTTGATTTAAAGAAAATAATCTTGAAATACACCAAGAGAAATAAAATTTTAGGGGTGAAATGGTGCCATGGGGTGACTTCTCTTCCACCCCAATGCCTTCTCTTCTTCCTTCTCCTCCACCCCCATCATCATCATCATCATCCAGGAGCCTTCTACATACACACCTCAAAGTAAGTGAACTTTTCTACCATTTTTGTTGAATTTAGGAAATTTTCGGTGAGCTGGAACCAATTACCCAAAAACCCATTGAAACAATGTTTTCGGTTAACGAACTTTTCGGTTAACGAACGACCTTCTGGAACGGATTGAGTTCGTTAACCAAGGGGTCACTGTACTGTATTGGCGGACTAAACTTCCAGCTGGTGAGCAAGCGAAAACATGTTGACACGTTTTCGTAAGAATTTCGTTAACTGAATTTTTGTTCGTTAACCGCAATGAAGATTCTTATGGAAGGTAATTCGTTAACCGAAATTTTGTGAACCGAGGCGTTCGTTAACCGAGGGACCACTGTACATTACTGTACTGTAGTACATTTTATAATGTAAAGTTTTTCAACTGTCTTTTTGGGTAGATTTACATAAATTTATTTTTATTTTTATTAATTTACATGCACACACCATACTAAAAGAATCGTAAAAGAAATCAATGACCTAAGTACAAACTTGTACTGTACAGTGATCCCTCAGTTAACGAGATTTCGGTTAACGAGTTACCTCCCATAAAATTCTTAACTTTGGTTAACGAGCAATCCCTCGGTTAACGAGTTTCTTACGAGCCGACCTCAACAAGTTTTCGCTTGCACTTGGCTGTCAACCAGCTGTAGTATTAGTCCGCCAATACAGTAATCTTTTCTAGGGCTTAAATTCCTTACTATTTTAGTAAATATCAAGAAGTTTATACTATTCAATAATTTTAAAAGTTTAATATTAAATTTTTTAGTCATTTTAACAATTATTGAACATAATTGAAGGTAAAGTGACTAGTTTTATGCACAGCAAACAAGCATTAGTCTCTCTCTGTTTTCAGTGGAGGTAACATCTTGCTTGAGACTCTCTTCAACTAAATGCTTTTTTTTCCTGTTTTTTCAAGCAAATTATTGGTCATTTTGAAATTTATTTTACATATTGACAATATATAGCGCAGTGCAGTGTTATTTTAAAGAAAATATTCTTTATTTACAGCAAGTTTATACCTAAAAGATCACGTGTTGACAGTGTTTGAATCCTGCATGGGGCCTAAGAGATCAAGAAAAGCGATTTCAATCCAAACCAAGCAGGAAATTATAAGAAAACATGAACAAGGCATTAGAACAAATGTGCTTTGTAAAGAATATGGCATGTCGACATCAACTGTGTCGACAATTCTTGCACAGAAAGACAAATTTAAAGAAGTGAAAATGAGAGACAAATCTACCCGAGTGTTTAAAAGTAGATCCCTAATTGCAGAAACTGAGAGGTAACTTCTCATCTCGATTAGGGAAAAACAGATGAAAGGTGATTCAGTTTCTGCTGAATTCATTTGTGAAAGAGCCAGGGAGATATACAAACATTTAAAGACAGATCAACCTGGTTCTTCAGGCACAGAATTTGAAGATTTTTGGGCCAGCAAAGGCTGGTTCGAAAAATTTAAGAAAAGAAGTGACATTTTCAGTGTTGTTAGGCATGGTGCTTCTCAAGACATCTAAAAATAGCGTCTAGCCGGACACCCTCCGCGTAAAGGGTTACACGCACCGCGGAATGTGAGCATCCTGGGTTCCGGCAGGGCACCGCGTAAACGTGGAAATGCGGAATGTGGGACCGCGTAAAGTGAGCGTTGACTGTATATTAATTGGAAGAAGCAGAAGAGGAGACAGGGCTGGGTGGGGCATTAATGTCGCTTTCTTCAGACAGGTTTATGTGCTGTGAAAACTTGCTGGTTGAAGGTATTGGATCATCTTGAGGGAGTGAAGAAGCAGCACTGGTGGGGCGTGAGGAGACAGCACTGGGGGACTTCTTGAAATAGATGTCCAATTTAGACTGCACAGTTTGCTTTTTCTTTTCATTATAATTTCTCTGTAGCAAGCAAGTGCATCTTGGATCGTTCTGTCAACTTTGGCATAACGCTCATAATTTTGATCCATGTCATCAAACATGTGCATTGCTTTATTAATTGTAGCAAATGCCTCTGCCATTTGTTTCACTGAAAACTTTTTGGGGGGTGCAGGTTCTTCTTCTACATTTTGTCTCTCTTCTTCCTCTGCAATTTTCTGTGCATCTAGTTCAATAAGATCCTCGTTACTGAGCTCTTCTGTTACACTTTCAACCAACTGTCCAACATCTTCAGTATCAATTTCTAACTCCAGCTGTTTACCTAACTCCACTATCTTGTTACTAATATCCAAAATAAGTTCATTTTCATTAAATCCTTTGAAACTGTGCACATATGTTTTCAGGATTTTCTTCCATATTCCATTCATGCAATGTTTTGTAACCTGATCCCATGCTGTACTAATGTTCTTTATACATGACAAAATGTTGTACTCCTTCCAAAACTGTCTGAGCGTTTTCTCACCTTCAGTAGCAGTAACAGCCTGAGCGAAGGTCGTGCGTAAATAATGCTCTTTAGAGGCAGCAATAGCACCTTGATCCATGGGTTGGATGATAGAGGTAGTGTTAGGTGGAATGTACGCTACCTTAACATTAGGGTGCATGTCGTCCAGGTGTGGTGGGTGTCCCGGAGCATTATCCAAAATCAGTAAAATCTTGAATGGAATCTGTTGTTGCAGACAATACTCCTTGGCTCGTGGAATGAAACAAGTCATGAACCAATCCTCAAACAGTACTAGGGTCATCCAGGCTCTCTTGTTACTGCGATAAAACACTGGCACTGTGTGCTTGCTGACATGTTTAAAAGCCCTGGGGTTCTCTGAATGATAGATCATGAAGGGCTTTCGCTTGAAACCAGCAACCTTCCCCCCCAACAGAAGTGTAATTCTGTCCTTGGATGCCTTGAATCTGGGCATTGTTTTTGCTTCTTTGTGGATGTATGTCCGCTCAGGCATGCGCTTCCACAATAATCCAGTCTCATCCACATTGAATATTTGCTCAGGCAAATAATTCCCTTCCACAATCACATCGTCTAACCCCTCCTTAAAAGCGTCGGCAGCACCAACATCGGCACCAGCTGCCTCTCCACTCTCCTTAACGTTGTGTAGACTGTAGCGTTCTTTAAATCTATCAAACCACCCATGACTTCCTGTAAAGGTTTGATCACATTCATCTCCTGCCTGCTCCTTCAGGCTTTGAAACAGGCTTCTTGCTTTAGCCTGTATGGTTAGAAAGCTTAAGGGCACACGCTTCTGTATCTGGTCCATATCACCAATAATTTTTCCATATCGTGAATAGGACCTTGTCTTCTCTTTGATATTATAGTTCACTTTATAGGTGTTGTTCCTTTCACTACTTCACGAATATGTTCCTTGTCCTTCAGAATAGTGGATATAGTCGAGTGTGAGAAACCTAGGTCGCGTGAGATTGTTGCTACTGTTTTTCCATTCTCATACTGTGTTATTATCTTCAGTTTCATCTCAAAAGTAATTGCCTGTCTCCTTTTCCTTGGAGCACCACCAGCACTCTCACTTTTACGCTTTCCAGTCATTATAAAGTCAATTAAATACGATAAAACGAAAGTTCACAGTGTGATCAGTATAGGATACGATGGCCAAAGACAAACAAAGCGCTCCACTGAGTGAGTGTACCCACGAGGCGACCCGAGACGCACCTCCCTCTCACCCGGGACGGAAACGTTTCTGTATAGAAAATGCATGCGTCATTTGAAAATATTTTTGGTCACGACGGTCGCAGTCGTATGTCCCATACGGACATACGGTCAAAGCAGGTCGTAAGTACCAATGGACGTAAGTCCACGTAGTCGTAAGTCGGGGTCTAGCTCGTTTAACGAACTCAATACGGATAAAAAGGTCGTTCGTTAACCGAAACCATTGTTTCAATGGGTTTTTGGGTAATTGGTTCCAGCTCACCGAAAATTTCCTAAATTCAACAAAAATGGTAGAAAAGTTCACTTACTTTGAGGTGTGTATGTAGAAGGCTCCTGGATGATAATGATGATGATGATGGGAATTAGAATGGTGGTGGAGGAGGAGGGAGAAGAGAAGGCATTGGGGTGGAAGAGAATTCACCCCATGGTGCCATTTCACCCATAAAATTTTAGTTCTCTTGGTGTAATTCAAGATTATTTTCTTTAAATCAACACTGCACTGCATTATATATTGTCAGTATGTAAAATATATTTCAGAATGACCAATAATTTGCTTGCAAACACAGAAAAAAAGTGTTTAGTTGAAGAGAGTCTCAAGCAAGATGTTACCTCCACTGAAAAGACAGAGACTGGCGCCTGTTTGCTGTGTTGCCAGGCTGGATGGCGCGCATGGAACTAGTTTCCTTACCTTCAATTATGTTCAATAATTGTTAAAATGACTAAAAAATTTAATATTAAACTTTTAAAATTATTGAATACAGGTTTTACCTCTCTAGTCTGGTAACCTCTGGACCTGACCGGTTCCGGACCATGGAAATTGCCGGACCGTGGAAATACACTCTTTTTCTGAATAGATAATGACTTGTGCTTATGCTTGGAAGCACTAGCACCACTTTCTCTGCATCATGGTCTCTTTGAAGACATATTGAAGTGTTAAATGTCGAATAGTAGCTTCTCAAATTTCGTAAGTTTTTAATTCAACGTATTTTATTGGAAAACACAAAAATAAATAAATGACATAGCATTGTTTTCATTGATTACAAAACCAGTGACTGACTGGTTCTACTTATAAAACTGAAGAAAATAAGACCTTGGTTGTAGCTGTAGTAAAATTAATATGGTTGTTTTAAGTAATGTTATTTAATGTTAATAAATGGAACAATAGAAGTAGCTAACGATAATGGTAAAGAAAAAAGAGAGATCACGTATGTAAGTGTGCACACGTGAAAACATATCGTCATTACTTTACATAAGAATATGAAAGCAACACTTATTTACTGTTCATATATATTTTAATTAATGTTTCTGAATTTGTTTTTATTGAATTAATGTTTGTGTGTGCAAAATTAACAATACAATTTATTAATAATGAGGAGACGAGACGGCTGCCGGCATTGTTTATGTTAAAGCTTTCAAAACCAGTGACTGATTGGTTCTACATATAAAACTGAAGAAAATAAGACCCTGATTTTAGCTGTAGTAAAATTAATGTAAAAAAAAATATGGTTTGAAATACATTGGTCCCTCGGTTAACGAACTCAATCCGTTCCAGCAGGTTGTTCGTTAACCGAAAAGTTCGTTAACCGAAACCATTGTTTCAATGGGTTTTTGGGTAATTGGTTCCAGCTTACCGAAAATTTCCTAAATTCGACAAAAAAGGTAGAAAAGTACACTTACTTTGAGGTGTGTATGTAGAAGGCTCCTGGATGATGATGATGATGGGAATTAGAATGGGGGTGGAGGAGAAGGAAGAAGAAAAAGCATTGGGGTGGAAGAGAAGTCACCCCATGGCACCATTTCACCCATAAAATTTTAGTTCTCTTGGTGTATTTCAAGTTTATTTTCTTTATATCAACACTGCACTGCATTATATATTGTCAATATGTAAAATATATTTCAAAATGACCAATAATTTGCTTGGAAACACAGAAAAAAAGCATTTATGTTGAAGAGAGTCTCAAGCAAGATGTTACCTCCACTGAAAACAGAGAGACTAATGCCTGTCTGGTGTGTTAACAGGCTGGATGGCACGCCAGAAACTAGTTTCTTTACCTTCAATTATGTTCAATAATTGTTAAAATGACTAAAAAAGTTAATATTAACCTTTTAAAATTATTGAATAGTATAAACTTCTTGATATTTACTAAAATAGTAAGGAATTTAAGCCCTAAAACCGATTAATGTATTGGCGGACTGATACTAAAGCTGGTTGCCCGGCCAGTGCAAGCAAAAACATGTTGAGGTCGGTTCGTAAGAAATTCGTTAACCGAATTGAAGATTCTTATGGAAGGCAGTTCGTTAACCGAAATTTCGTTAACCGAGGCGTTCGTTAACCAAGGGATCACTGTACCTGTAATGTTATTTAATGTTAATAAATGGAACAATATAAGTAGCTAACCATTAATGGTAAAAAAAAAAAGTGAGACTGTGCGTATGTAAGTGCGCACATGTCATAACATATCGTCATTACTCTACATAAGAATATGAAAGCAACACTTATTTACTGCTCATATATATTGAAGGGTTAAATGTTGTACTCTGTACAGACAAGCAGAGAGAGAGCAGCCGAATTGCCGGATGTAAACAAACCTAAATTTCCCGCGGCTTTGTTGTTGTTGTTTTTTACGGGAATTAGCCCACCCGGGCATAGGTCACTGACCCACATTGGGGCCTGAGGGGCAAAAATTTAATACTCCTGTAATAATAATAATAATTCAGATAAGTAAAAAAGCTGCCTATTGGTCAAACTAAAGTTGTTCCGAACCACGGGAGTTTCCGGACCACAATGCCGGACTACAGAGGTACAACCTGTAGTATAAACTTCTTGATATTTACTAGAATAGTAAGGAATTTAAGCCCTAAAACCGATTACTGTATTGGCGGACTAATACTGCAGCTGATGGACCGCCAAATGCAAGCGAAAACATGTTGAGGTCGGCTCGTAAAAACTCGTTAATTGAGGGATTGCTCGTTAACCGAAGTTAAGAATCTTATGGAAGGTAACTCATTGACCGAAATCTCGTTAACCAAGCCACTCATTAACCGAGGGATCACTGTATATATATATATATATATATATATATATATATATATATATATATATACACAGTAGTACCCTGATTTAAGCGGTCAATTGAACCCACAGGGTACCGCGGAAAGTGAAATCCGCGTAAATGGAACAACAGAACATGTGGGATTAATTCCAAAGGAGACTGGCCTGACCCCCAAACTCCACTTTTTGACGACACACAACTATGTTGTTGTAAAAATTTTGTCTTAAATCTATGATGGTATGCACAAACAAGTAATATAGAAGAGGTTAGGTTAGGAAAAAAAAGGTTAAGTTAGGAAAAATAAAGGTTAGGTTATGAAAACTAAAAGTTAGGTGTAACACTTACGTTAGTAGAAGAGATGGGTCGGCATACGGGGATGGAGGCTGGTTCCGAGGCAGAGGGCAGATTACTGGCCCTCAGGTGAATCACCATTACTAGGTGAATCACCATCACTATCAGTTACAGTTGTCAGGGCTTCCCTGACAAATCCCTCAAAGTCACCTTCACTGTCACTATCACTGGGTGTGGTGGGTTGCGGGCGAAGAACTCGGTAATGCTTTTTTGACGGCTAGTGTTGATGTTGTCTTGATACACCTTGATGTACTGCTCCATAGCCTGCACCAGCCGAGTATGGAAGACTTTATAGCGGTCATTGTCGTTGGAAAGGAAGAGCTTCAATTTTTCAGCACACTCGATGGCACCCTTAATATGACTATGCGTTAACTTGTGTTCTTCGGAGATTGACCCACCATCTTCCTCTTCACTGACGTGATCATCTTCCAACATCTCGTCGGCAGTCTTTTCAGGATCTCTGATCACCTCCAGGATGTCTTCGTTGGTGGTCTCGGAGAAGCCTTCAGCTGTAATACTGTGCACAGCTTCTCTTGCAAGGTCCAATGCCACTGTCACAGACTGAACCTCACCAGTCACAGGTTGACACCTCCTCTCACCTGGTATGCCATGCAACACATGCCTCCATGCGTGACGAATCGTAACAATAGACAGCTGATCCCATGCCTCCACCAAGAAATCTACTGCTTGTTTGACGTTAAATTTCTACCAAAACTGTTTGACGAGAACTTCTTGGGTCACCACCTCTTGTTCCTTGTCCTCGTCGCTTTTACTCTCGCTGTCGGTGTCACCTAGCTTACGCAACTCATCCTTGGTGTTGGTAGGGTCGTTCAGGAGCTTGAATTTCTTTGCCGAGTATGCAGCTTTAACATTGCAGATCAACTCCTGGTCCATGGGCTGGATTAATGACGTAGTGTTGGGAGGAAGGAAGACCACTTTTACGTTGAGGTGACGATCCATAAGTAGGGGCGAGTGTCCTGGTGCGTTGTCAAGGAGCAACAAAATGTTGATTGGAACATTCTGTTGCTCGCAGAATTTCTTGACGTCTGGAACGAAACAGTCGTCAAACCAGGAGAGGGACAGAGCAGAGAAGATCCACGCCTTACGTGCGGTTAGCCAGTGGACATTAAGCTTGTTCATGTCCATATTCTTGTAGGCGTGCGGCTTGCGGGCTGTGTGAATCACCGATAACTTTGGTTTACAGGTACCGGAGGCATTGGTGGTAAAGAGGACAGTGATGCGCTCCTTCTGCAACTTCCAACCCTGAACCTTGCTGGCAGACTGGACAACGAAGGTCTTGGTAGGCAGCTTTTTCCAAAAAAGGCCGGATTCGTCCATGTTGAACACCTGGTCGTCAGTGAACTGCCCTTCCTCCATAACCTCACGTAAGAACGGAGGAAAATCTCTAGCCGCCACACGGTCAGCACTCGCTTCTTCACCACCAATGTTGATGTTGGTGATTTTGTTCCTCTTCTTAAACCTATGCAGCCAACCAGAGGAAGCATTGAAGAGTTTGGGCTCTGTAATTCCCATCATACGTGGCACTGCTGCGTACAGTTCACGTGCGAACTCTTGAACGGATCGTGTGTCCACCGCCATGTTGTGTCGCGCCTGATGAATCAAGTAACTCACCATCAAATTTTCCACCTTTAGCAGCACCTTGTTCTGGGAATACTTGATCATTGAAGCACCTGCAGACTTTGTGATTGTCATGTGCTCTTTGATCTTGCCTGCATCCTTCTCAATAGTACGAATCGTAGATTCGTTCACTCCATGCTGGCGCGCGAGATCAGCTTGACGTGTTCCTTTCTCCAAATCTTGAACAATCTGGTATTTCACTTTGTAGCTTAGGGAACGGTGTATCTTCTTTGGCTTAGGGCGGCTGGGTCCAGGTAAGGAAAGGTTTCTCTCTGGTGGTGGTGGTCTGGTGGAAGCCATTTCACAGAACAATGGATGCACATATACACGGTGTGGCCTTGAGGGATGAAACTGCCGCGGGTAGGTCAAGTGTCGTCTTTCCTCCCTCCCTCCCTCCCCGGGTGGACACGTCATATTACTTTAAACCAATTACAGGTAGCAGCAGAGGGGGGTAGGGATGCATGGCCAATCACAGTCCGATACGTCATATGATGTCAGTGATAACGCAACAGAGACATGCACTGCGCAACCTTACTGCACGGCTTGCCCAGGCGGAGGCGGGTGGGGCGAATCTAAAAATAGCGTCGAGCCGGACACACTGCGCATATATGGGTAGATGAACCACGTAAAGTGAAAGTTTGGTTCTGGCGAGGCACCGCGTATATGAGAAATCGCGTAAAGTGAAACCGCGTAAAGCGGGGCAATAATGTGTGTATATATATATATATATACAGTTCGTCCCCGAGTTACGTACATCCGATTTACGTACAAACGGCCGATACGTACATCGTTTCTGAAGTCTCTAATTGCAAAAATATTGTCTTAAAAGGGCGAGCAATTTTTAAATTTGGCGGGCGAGCCAGCCGCACCGCGCCGCCACTATCACTGACCATGCAGACGACACGCTAGACGCACCAAAACAACAAGTGTGGTCATTGTGCATACAGTACTTCTCCTGTGAATTTCTGCCCTATTTTGTACACTTTACTCTTTGTGCAATGACTGGTGTAAAGCGTAAGAGTGGTGAAGCCAGTGGGAGTGCTACGAAACGTCAAGCAATCTCACTAGAGGTAAAAATGGACATAATAAAACTGCTTGAAAGTGGTGAAAAGTTGACCAATGTTGCCCGCAAATTTAACCTGAGTCGGTCAACTGTTAATACAATTGATAAGGGCAAAGAAAAGATCAAGGAACATGTGAAATCTGCAGTGCCAATGCAATCTACGATTATAACTAAAAGAAGAGGGAAGGTCCTGGAAGAAATGGAAAAATATCTTGCGATGTGGATCGAGGACTGCACACAAAAACGTAAGCCTCTGTCTCTCAGTATGATTCAGGAGAAAGCCCTAAGTCTTTTCAACGACCTAAAGAAAGATCACCCTGATGATACTGTTACATTCAATGCTAGCCATGGGTGGTTTAACCGATTCAAGGTGCGAAATAAGCTGCATAATGTTCGAGTGACTGGTGAGGCGGCGAGTGCTGATTGGAAAGCAGCACAGGAATTTCCAAAGAAACTCGCGGAAATTATTGACGAGGGAGGCTACACACCACAACAGATCTTCAATGTGGATGAAACTGGGCTTTATTGGAAAAAAATGCCTGACAGGACGTACATAAGCAAAGAGGAGAAGTCAATGCCTGGGTTTAAAGTAGCGAAGGACAGACTGACGCTGCTTCTTGGTGGTAATGCAGCTGGTGATTTTAAATTAAAACCATTGCTTGTGTACAGTTCTGAAAACCCACGAGCACTCAAAAACATTGCAAAGGCATCCCTTCCTGTCATATGGAAAAGTAACACTAAAGCATGGGTTACACAGGCACTTTTCCAAGACTGGTTCTACCACCATCTTATACCAGACGTGGAAAAATATTGCAGGGACAATGGTATACCCTTCAACATCCTCCTGCTGCTTGACAATGCACCTGGTCACCCCCCTTTCCTGGATGACTTCCACCCAAAGGTAAAGGTTGTGTACATGCCACCCAACACAACATCTATCATCCAGCCAATGGATCAGGGCGTCATTGCAACATTTAAAAAATATTATCTTAGGCGCACCTTCCGCCAAGCACTGAAGGCAACTGATGACAATGGGATGACTCTCAAGGAATTTTGGAAGTCCTATAATATCTACAAGGCAATTAAAAACATCGGTGCATCCTGGCAGGAGGTTACATCATCCTGCATGAACGGCGTGTGGAAGAAAATCTGTCCACAGTTTGTCAACGACTTCAGTGGGTTTGAGAATGTTCAGGAGGAGCAGAATGCTGTGATCAACAACTTAATCAAAATAAGTGAGAAACTGGAGTTAGACCTGAAGGAGAATGACTTCTCTGAGTATTTCGACGCCCACGGCAAGGACTTGACAAATGACGAGTTGATTGAGTTGGAGAAGCAACGACGGGAAATAGAAACAGCTGAAGAAGATCAAGTTGAAATGCCTACAAAGCATTTCCAAACTAAACTGATGGCGCAGGCTTTTGCAAAGGGGGAGGAAATGTTGGCACTTTTTGAACAGCAAGATCCAAATGAAGAAAGACTTGCCAAGGTGTCAGCAGCGATCCAAGAGGCTATTAAATGCTATCACATAATTTATGAAGAAAAAAAGAAGATAACAACCCAAACATCAATCCACAAATTCTTCAAACCAGCAGCCGTATTGCCAACATCATCTACACCTGATCCAGTGCCATCAACATCATCTACACCTGATCCAGTGCCATCAACATCATCTACACCTGATCCAGTGCCGCGTGATATGGATGATAGTGACGACTGCGACGGCTGACTGCGTCACGAGTGTTGCCGCGAGTGTGTTTACATAGTTCACCGCGCGGCTACTTATGCCGCATTTATGTTAAATAAAATATGTTTGCATTTGATAAGTTGTATTAATTACCACCAGATAACATTATAGGGTTGGGGGATTTTCGAATTACGTACATTTCGAGTTAAGTACAACCTTTTGGTCCCCATTATGTACGTAACTTGGGGACTTACTGTATATATATATATATATATATATATATATATATATATATATATATATATATATATATATTATATATATATATATATATACACATTATATATATATATATATATATATATATATATATATATATATATATATATATATTTCATTAGCCCAATAAAGCACGCGGACTTCTACATACAATCAACACCTCAACCCGCCAGGATTCGAACCCACGGCAAGTAAATCACTGTAGGTGCGCGTGATCTAGGTACAGGTAGTCGTCGACTTACGACCTAGATTGGTTACGGCCGACCGGTCGTAAGTTGATCTGGTCGTAAGTCGGCCTATGTTATAATTACCTTACGTATATTATACTGTAATGTGTAATGATAATATAATCATCTTTAAGTCATATTTTATCAACATTTTCTTTGTTCATTATTGTTACGGTCGTCAGGTTTAAGTAAATCACTGCATACTACAGTACAATTGGTTTATTATTTACACTGGGGCTGGGGCCAAAACTGTCGTACCGCCGGTCGTAAAGTCGAACAGACGTAAGTCGCATAGGTCGTAAGTCGACGACTACCTGTATATGCTGATAACCACAAGGAAAGAAGAAAACACGAAGTTCCCAAGAGCTTTCGTGTGAATTACACGAAAGCGCTTGGGAACTTCGTGTTTTCTTCTTTCCTTGTGGTTATCAGCATATATATATATATATATATATATATATATATATATATATATATATATATATATATATATATATATATATATATATATATATATATATATATATATATACAGTCAACCCTCACTTTATGCGGTTAATGTAACCCACAGGGTACCGCGGAAAGTGAGAAACGCGTAAAGTGAATAACATAACATATGGGATTAAATGAAATAGAGACCAGCTGACCCCCAAACTACACTTTTTCCAACACAATACCTATGTTCTAGTAAAAATAACATATTAATTTTATGATGGTACATGCACACAATTATGTAGTGATGGGCTGTCAGACCACAGCTTACATTGCAAGGAAAGCCAGACTTGACCCGACATTAGGGGGGTCAAGTGTAAGGGTATCCCTCGCAGGTGCTCAAGGGTGTTACAAATCAACTAGCTCCCCTCCCATGTGACACGGATCCACAACAAACATGTAAGAAGGCACCAGCCGAGCTCTCTCCCAATATACAATAACCTACATCGCTGAAGAAGTCTGCACTTGACCCGACATTAGGGAGGTCAAGTGTAGGGTAACTTACACGGCCCCACCTGATGACTTCTCCAGACGATACAACTTATAGTCTCTGAAGACAGTCCAGACTTGACCCGACATTAGGGAGGTCAAAAGTATAGGGTAACTCTGCGGTTGACCAAGGATTATAAATCAGCCAGGCTCCCCTCCCATGTGTCACGGCCCCAACAAAACATGTAAGAAGGCACCAGCCGACTCTCTCCCAATATACAATAACCTACATC
The DNA here is from genome assembly GCA_958450375.1 of Homarus gammarus. Lineage (NCBI taxonomy): Eukaryota > Metazoa > Arthropoda > Malacostraca > Decapoda > Nephropidae > Homarus > Homarus gammarus. The sequence goes on from CAUDMG010000194.1 coordinate 559,298, forward strand.
CCAGAGGAAGTCCAGACCTGACCTCACATTAGCCAGGTCAAATGTAACCCTCGAGCTCAAGTCAAGAGGCCACAAATCAACCAGGGCCTCTCATGTCACACGGCCCCACCTGATGACTTTTCCAGAAGATACAACTTATAGTCTCTGAAAAACGTCCAGACCTGACCCTACATTAGCGAGGGCAAATGTAAGGGGACCCTTCGCCGCCGCCGCCGCCCCCCCCCCCCCCCCCCGATCAGCTCAACCTGACGGCTGGTCTTCCAATATATAGGACGTCCGAGCCCTCCCTCAGAGAGTTGTCTTGTAACCAGGGAGAGCCAGCTACCACGTCCCCAGTCCCGCTCGAGAGAAGCCCGCCACTAAGTGTAACGAAGTCTCAGCCGGGTCCATCGACAGAGTGCTGTCAACTCCACGTGTAACAGTAAGTGCTGGCTGTGTAGACTGTAGAAGTGCAGTGATCCCGAACCTCCCCAACGATCGACTTAGTGAAGTGCCCATTCTAATTGTGAGGTTAGGTTATACGAGAATACCATAGTCTATCATAAATTGTGTACGAACCCCCCATTAATCCCCCCTATTGAACTAGTAAAATAAAGCTGTAACACGCATTGGTGTTTTATATACTACACTTGTACTGTGCCTGTGTTAATATACAGTGTTGACATCACACCCTCGAGACACGCTACCATTTCCTCTCGCTATAATACTCTACTACTATAAACTCCTAACTTACCTCTTCATGTGAGATTTTGTCTCATTACAATGGTGGCAGCGCACTTAACGTAAAACTCACGCCTATTCCCCTTAGTGTTCAGTACAGTGGTTGTTAGAACCTTTTAAAGTAAACTCGTAACTATCTTGACGAAGCAGGCAGTACAAGGGTGGTAGCATTTGTAATATAATTCCTGTCCTTCAGTGTGGTACAAGTGGTGACAGTATCCACTCCCCCCTCCCTAGTTCACATATTGTTGGGTAACGGGGAACAATGGTCGAGAACTCAACCAGGGCAAGTGTCAGTAAAACCCCCTCCTCGTCCCACCCACAGACGTCATCGTCAACATTGACAATTTCGACTTCCACGATCAGTACTTCCCAGCCCTCCTCGCAAGCTAATATGACTCCTGTTAACATTACACCAACGACTTCCGTTTTATTCCCGTTCCCTGAACAATCCACTAGTACCTACTCTCCCCCCCTACCCCTTAACCACCCTGCACCCTCTCTCGCCGCTCCCCTCCCCACGCTCACGTACACCTTAGCACCTCCCAACCCCTCCAGCATGCCAGACCCCTTCCTTACGTCCGTCTCAGCTAGTAGTGCAGCACAAGTAATCAGTCAGATACCCATGTTTGAGGGCGATGGCCGTGACCCTGCGACATCAGCCGATAGGCTGGAACAGTGGTTAGGAGACATTGAAAGTGCGTTCCCGGATACCCTTCAGGAATACGAGGAATGCCGCCTTAGGACGGCACGTATGCGATTGGGCGGTGACGCGAAAGGTGTGCTAGGATTTAATCCGACAGTAAAGAATGCTACCACGTGGGACACGTTCGCGAACGGATTACGGGAAATTTACAGCCAGGGTGACTCATTACAAGATCACACGACACGTTTAGCTAATATCAAGCTAGAGGAGTGTTCATCACTAAATGTTTACCTATCATGCATAGGGAGTGCTGTGAAGATGGCGAGAGTGAATCACCCACAATTCTTCCCACCTGAGCTAGTACTCTCTTACTTTCTGTCGGGCTTACCCGGCGAGATGCGTACGTACATGGAGGCAAGCGGGATAACTACGATCGAGAACGCAATTAAAGCAGCGCAGAGGTATATACAGCTCAGGAAACCCACCCCCCCCCCCCCCCTCCCGTTTTGTGTCGACAATTCACGCCGCCCCTCCCACCCTTACACGTAACACCCCTTCTGTCTGGGAGGATGAATTCTTGAGACTGATGGTGGAGAATCTCAGCCGGGACGAAAGGAAGCGACAGGAACAGTCATCGTTCCACGAGGAAGGGCGGGAGCAATCAGGGTTAGATACAGTAGGTATAAACACGTTGGGTAATGCGCCACGGGGCGGCCGGCCGTCCGGGGCAGGGACCCGCGGGGCGCGGGCTGGGATTGACCCCCGCCCCCGGGCAGTCACAAGTGCGCGCCCGGGCCCGCCCATGCAGGATAGCTGGTATAGAGCTCCGAAGCCTTTTCGCTGCTTCTCCTGTGGGGCATGGTCCCACGCGGTGCACGGATGTCCCTTTCAATGTGAGGGCGACCAGGGACATACCCGCAGAGAGTGTCCATACACCGGAATGCGTTGTTACGCATGTGCCGAGTGGGGACACATTCGCAGGTTATGTCCCTACTACTAAAGACAAGGGCGAGGCTTTGATGGTGACTAGGGAAGACAGGCCAATTATTAAGTTGAAAATGGGAGGGAAACGGGTTGAAGCTTTCATTGACACAGGCTCCTCGGTGTCCTTGGTGAAACAGAACGTGGCCTCCAAGATGAGCCTAGGGGGAAAGCATAAAGTTCCTGAGTTACGTGGCGTCACGGGGAACCGCCTCTCAACATTGGATTCCAGAGATATAACTGTAGACTTAGGAGATAAGATAGTTGTTCACGCGCTGGTTGTGGTAAGCGGTGATCTTTTCCCAGGGGATGTTCTTATTGGGTCAGATTTCTTGTGTAGGTTTAAGTATGGAATCCAGTTTGATGGGAGCCGGTATACCGTGACACTAGATGGTAGAGATTATGCAGGTACTCCTATTAGGAATAGGTCTGGTCTGCCCGTCCACCTCATTAAGCCTAAACGCCCCCAGCCCCCCGCACCCCAAGCCCCCCAGCTACACCCTACGCGCGCCACTGTCATCCCTCCCCATTCTAGTGTTGTTCTGCCCGTTCGATGGTCAAGGTCGTTCGACAGTTCCACGGAGGATCAGGAGTATGTATTTGTTGAAACCCCTCATAAAATGTCCCCATACGTGCAGTCGGGGCTCATTAACACTCAGCAGCCTAGCGTCCCAGTCATAAACCCCACCCCCAGGGAATTTAAACTTACTCCTGGTCATTCAGTGGGAACAGTCTGTGCGGTCGATAAAGTAGAGGATCTGGAGCATTTTGATTCTACGAGGTATAACATTAGGAGTGACACAGAATTCGTAGAGTCACAGCAAATGTTCGCCACTGCAATAGAATCCCTTGACATAGATCACCTACCCACCCTTATTAGAGAACGTCTACGCTCTATAATAAAGCAGCATGAAGATCTGTTTGCAACCTCAGATCAGGACCTCGGCCTGATGTCAGCTTCACACAAAATTAATACCGGCTCCGCTCCCCCCACCAGAGTACGGCAGTGGAGGCTTCCTGAGGCGGCTAAAACTCAAATTAGGGACTTATGTCGCCAAATGGAGGAACGTGGTGTCATCTCCCCTTGCACTAGCCCCTATTGCTCCCCGGTCGTATTAGTCAGAAAAAAGGACGGGTCAACTAGATTCTGTGTAGACTATAGGGAACTTAATAAGGACACCATTGCTGATAGCTATCCCTTGCCCAGAATTGACGAGACACTGGACCAATTGAACGGAGCTTCTATATTCACAGTTCTAGACTGTAAGGATGCGTACTGGAGTATACCAGTTGACCCGGCTGACCGCCCCAAAACTGCTTTCGCGGACGGCAGCCGTCTATTTTGTTTCAACAGGTTACCTTTCGGGTTAAAGGGAGCACCGGCCACGTTCATGAGGGCTGTGAACCACAGTCTCACACCAGTGCTTGGGCGGAACGCTATGGCTTACCTGGACGATGTTATCGTCTATAGTAATAACATGGATTCGCACATGCGGGATGTAGATGAGGTTCTCTCGGTCATGAAAGCGGCCGGACTGAAAGTGTCCCTTAGGAAATGCGCGTTCGCGTGCCAGGAAGTTAAATTCCTGGGATTCATCGTAGGTCATGGCGGCGTTAGGCCCGACCCGGTGAAAGTGAAAGCGATAGCAGAGATGCCACCCCCCACCACAGCCAGGGGTGTGAAACAGTTCCTCGGCACCGCCAATTTTTTCAGACGTCACATCCCTCACTTTTCAGAGGCGGCCCTCCCCCTTATGAAACTTACAAAGAAGTCGGTTCAGTTTCGGTGGTCGGGGGAGGCAGATAAAGCTTTTAATCATCTTAAGGACTTACTGAAGTCGGCAACAATGTTAGCACTGCCGGACTTCACGCAGCCGTTTTACGTGCACACTGACGCTTCCGACGAAGCACTGGGAGCCTGTCTCATGCAAGGTGGTGAAGATAACCCCCATCCCTATTGCTTATTTTTCCCAGAAATTGAGCGGAGCTACCCTCCGCTACTCCACAACTGAGAAAGAAGCCTTGGCTATTGTCAAGGCCGTAACTTCCTTTGATGCTTACCTATTTGGTAGACACTTTTATGTAATCACTGATCACCGTCCTTTAATATATATCTTCCAAGGTAAAACTCCTAATGCACGGGTAGCACGCTGGGCAGTCTTTCTAAATGCGTATAACTTCTCCGTTTTGCATAAGCCAGGCAAGAACCACGTAGTACCAGACGCACTGAGCCGTAATGTATTACCTATAAATAATGTCGGGAATCCTAGCAGCATGACTCAGCCCATTTTTGGGGACCTATCACCCAACGAGGTGCGCCAACACCAACTCGAAGACCCACAGTGGGGTCCTGTCATTGAGTTCCTTGAGGGGGGGTCCGCTCCCCAAGAAGGTCAACAAAGCCTCACTTTGTGATTTCAGTCTTTTAAGCGGAGTCCTGTATCTTGTTACTATGAAACAGGATGATGAACAACCCACAGAACTCGTAGTCATCCCCGCATCCTTGGAAAACTCGGCCCTAGAAGTAGCTCACTCTTCCCAATTCGCAGCCCACCCGGGTGAATGTCGCACATATGCACGTGCACGCTCTATGTTTTTCATGCCCAATCTAGCGCGGAAAGTTGGGGCATTTGTCAAAGGATGTCTGCCATGTCAGTTAAGGAAGGGTACCCCAAAGAGACAGGGAGAGCTGCAGGAGTTCCCACCAGCCTCTCAGCCCTTGGAACGGTTATCGATCGATCTAACTGACATGTCAATACGTTCACACCGGGGAAACAGATACAGGTAGTCGTCGACTTACGACCTAGATTGGTTACGGCCGCCCGGTCGTAAGTTGATCTGGTCGTAAGTCGGCCTATGTTATAATTACCTTACGTATATTATAATGTGTAATGATAATATAATCATCTTTAAGTCATATTTTATCAACATTTTCTTTGTTCATTATTGTTACGGTCGTCAGGTTTAAGTAAATCACTGCATACTACAGTACAATTGGTTTATTATTTACACAACATACAAAAAAAAAAAAAATACAGGTGCAAGACATATAAAACATTTTAGTTGCAAAACATACAAACATACAAAAAACATCTTATTGGCCGCTGGTGCTTGGCTGTGGATCGTCGATGTCATCAGCTGGGGCAGTCTTTGGGGTAGCCGGAGGAGTTGTTTTTTTCATGAACATGGTGAGCTTTGTCTGAATTGTTCGTTTCTTCTTCTCCTCGTAAATTTCTTGATACGGACGAAACGAATTGCGTGCCATCCGCTCAATCCTTGCAAATCGTTCGATGTTTGGGTCCATTCCTTCAAAATGGGCAAGAAGTTTATTCAGTAGAGATAAACCTTCTGATAATCCCTTAGTGGCAGGTTGAGGAGTAGATGAAGACAGTTTCCTCTTGGTAGACATCTTGGGGGGGTGGTGGTTCAAGAAAAATTTCCAAGACAAAAGAAAGGCACAAGGCAAACAGACACGGAGGGAAGTGTGCTGTACCAGCGAGCGTGTTTGTAATTGAGCGCGGGGATGCGCGCGGCTCCAGCTCCCGGCAGCGCCAGGAGGCTGGGGCCAAAACTGTCGTACCGCCGGTCGTAAAGTCGAACAGACGTAAGTCGCATAGGTCGTAAGTCGACGACTACCTGTACGTTGTTTCCATCGTCGATCACTATTCACGTTTTGCGACCTATATACCCATCCCCGATAAATGCGCAGAGACAGTTTGTGAAGCCCTGTTACAATACGTTGGTACTCATGGATGTCCCCGGGTCATTGTAAGTGATCAAGGGACAGAGTTTACCTCGGGCATCTTTCAGAAGGCGTGCGACTTGCTGCGGGCTAAGTCAAATCTAACCACTAGTTACCACCCACAGGCTAATGCCATGGTTGAGCGTTCCCACCGCACGTTGAAAGATCACTTGTCGTTTTTGGTTAATAATCAGTACGGCGGTTGGGACGATCAGCTACCCCTTGCACAACTGGCCATGAACACCGCAATTAATACCACCCTGCATAACACTCCTTACTTCCTTGACTTTGGTAGGGATCCAAACCTTCCTGCTGGTGTAATCAACCCCCCACCCCTATCCTATGGCGAGGACTACCCTTCTGTCTTGCAAAACAGGTTACAAACGGTCTTTACTCGGGTGCAGGAACTAAACAAGAAAGGTCACTTACACAACGCCACCTAACTAACGAATCATCCTCCCCCGATATCCCCTCTAAGTTGCAACAGAGATGGCAGGGCCCATATAGGGTAACCGCCCAACCCAGCAAAGTAAACTTCACTATTTCCCCGCTTTGCCAGGGGGGGACGTCAGAAAACTGTGCATGTGAATAGATTGAAGCTGGCAACTGTCGACGATGACGTCTTGAACAAATCAGGCCTCACCAACCAGCCCCCTCTAGGAGTAACATTCCCTTCCCAACACCCTATCCCTCCACCAGCAGCTGACCACCCCCCTCAGAACAAGCAGGTGCCTCACACCCCAAGTAATAATCAGAGAACTCCCCAAGCTACTGCCCCACTTGTACCAGTAAGACCTGATCAGATTAGGGCTCATAGATATAACACCAGGTCACAGAACATAGATTAAAGTAACGAGTCTAGGGGCACTTCTAATTGTTGATTCTCCACCCCGGGATCTTGTCTTTCTACTAAGCTACAGAGTCAGCACTGCCCTTGCTCTTCACGGGCCTGGGCGAGGTCTCCCTGACTCCACACAAAAGTCGGAGATGACACCACCACAGCTGCAGCGGACCCCCTACCAGATGAGCTGAGACCAACGCATCCTGACTCATAATAGATGCCCCACACGAGCGGGACACGCACCGGGCAACCCCGCGGCGAATGGGTGACGCCTTTACGTCGACACTGCAAGCCCCAAGCTCCAGAAACGGGCTTGCATAATGCTGGCCCTCGATCTGGTTGAAGACACTAGGCTGTGTCTCGTCGCTCGCCTGCTGAACGACGAGACACGCACCGAGGCTACGGTCTCACAGCCCACAATACTGACAGACAACATCTATGGGTACCATCAGCTTGAGCAAGCTACGCCATGCAGGACCAGCGCAGCTCCAAGCTCCAGGCAGGGAATCAGGTCGTCCCCTTGGAACCCAGGAGAAAATCCCGAAAACCCGACCTGCGACTTCAGTAGCAGCAAGCAACAGGCAACTAACAACTAGAGGTCCCAGAGCTAAAACAAATATCTTCAGTTAATAAAAAAAAATATTCTTCACGACACTATCTGTCAATCAAAGTACCCCACCTTGCCTCCCCCCCTCTTCCAACCCGGCCAGATGGTCAGTCCGTCCCAACCCTCCCCCCCCACCTCCCACCAACCCTCCCTTCAAGAGAAAGAGTGGGTGAAAAAACTAGATTTTAACATTTAGTATTAAATAATGCCTCAGATTAAAGTTAGGATAATATAATTGACATTGCTGGATTCCTTGTAAGACCAGGAATATTTTGAATGTAAATGTCATATATTTTGCACAAAAGATAGCATATTTACTCAGAGTAAACATTATATCTAAAATTTGTATGTCTAATGCAAAATCTATGATGTTTATATTCAAGATGATCATCAAATTGTAAGAATTCCAGCAATGTAGATTATATTCTGGCCGGATAATTTGTATGAATTTTATGAGCTAAATAAAAAAAATATACTTCACCCGTGTAAAGAGGTACACCCACCGCAGAATGTGAGCATCCTGGGTTCTGGCAGGGCACCGCGGAATGTGGGACCGCGTAAAGTGAGGGTTGACTGTGTATATATATATATATATATATATATATATATATATATATATATATTTATTTATTTATTTATTTATTTATTTAATATATATATATACATTTCCATGAATGTATTATATCAAGCACAGTATGAATAGAATATCAATGTAATACAACAGAATTTTAGCTGAAAACTATTAAAAAAAACGAGTAACATCTCAAGAACATCGGAAGCTTAGGTAAAGTCTTTTGTTTTCGTCATGTATTTTATCCTATTTTACATTGAAATACATCACGTTCCAGCAAAACTACTATTTATTTCCGAGATTATATTCATTCAGGCGCAGTTTAGGTAAAATATACGTGTGATGTAATAGTTTTTTAACTGAAAACGATTCGAAAAATACGTACCCTCTAGCCCTGTTCAAGGAGAGGACTGGGAGAAGTTGTTTGGTGCTGCAGACGTTGACAAGGAAAATGATTTTGATGGATTTTAATGAAAATTTTCAGAAATATGGTATCGTAGTATTTATTCAAGTCAATTGGGATAGAATGTTATTGTAATACAACAGTTTTTTAACTGAAAACCATTCGAAAAGCAATTACGGTAACATCTTTTGAACGAAAGAAAGCGAGTCATTGTTTTCGTCACGATTTTATCCCACTTTCCACTGTAATACGTATGTCATTTCAGCAAAAATATTACATTTCCGTGAATGCATTATATCAAGCACAGTATAAATAGAATACCATTGTAATATAACAATATTTTAACCAAAAACTATTAAGAAAACGAGTAACATCTCTTGAACATCGGAAGGTTAGGTAAAATCTTTTGTTTTCGTCATGTATTTTATCCTATTTTACATTAAAATACATCACGTTTCAGCAAAACTACTATTTATTTCCGAGAATATATTCATTCAGGCACAGTTAAGGTAAAATATACATGTGATGTCACAGTTTTTTAACTGAAAACGATTCGAAAAACACGCGTACCGTCTAGATGATAGAGCTGGTGGTGCGTAGTGCGTCGTTGTAAACAATAGGAGGTTGAAGTAGATTACCGGGTATTATATTAAGTGTGAAATATTGAAAAGGTTTTTATTATTGGTATTTTTTGTAGATCAATGAGAACTGTGACACCGTATATGATATGATAAGTTAGCCTGTGCTACGAACTTCAACATAGACTACTGAAGGCACGTTGTAAGGTAATTTAGCCTATTGTAAGTTGGTGAGCTTCATTTGCTGAAGGAACTGCACGACTTTTCATTGCTAATTGGTACATATTTTACGTTTCCATTGTTTACTGGCAGTAAATGGTAAATATTTTTCATGTCTGAAGCTAAAAGTTGCTCCTCACCCTTCCCATCATGCACGGGTTCAACCTAACAAAACTATTACGCATGTACAGGTAGTCGTCGACTTACGACCTAGATTGGTTACGGCCGCCCGGTCGTAAGTTGATCTGGTCGTAAGTCGGCCTATGTTATAATTACCTTACGTATATTATAATGTGTAATGATAATATAATCATCTTTAAGTCATATTTTATCAACATTTTCTTTGTTCATTATTGTTACGGTCATCAGGTTTAAGTAAATCACTGCATACTACAGTACAATTGGTTTATTATTTACACAACATACAAAAAAAAAAAATACAGGTGCAAAACATATAAAACATTTTAGTTGCAAAACAAACAAACACATACAAACATACAAAAAACATCTTATTGGCCGCTGGTACTTGGCTGTGGATCGTCGATGTCGTCAGCTGGGGCAGCCTTTGGGGTAGCCGGAGTTGTTTTTTTCATGAACATGGTGAGCTTTGTCTGAATTGTTCGTTTCTTCTTCTCCTCGTAAATTTCTTGATACGGACGAAACGAATTGCGTGCCATCCGCTCAATCCTTGCAAATCGTTCGATGTTTGGGTCCATTCCTTCAAAATGGGCAAGAAGTTTATTCAGTAGAGATAAACCTTCTGATAATCCCTTAGTGGCAGGCTGAGGAGTAGATGAAGACAGTTTCCTCTTGGTAGACATCTTGGGGGGGTGGTGGTTCAAGAAAAATTTCCAAGACAAAAGAAAGGCACAAGGCAAACAGACACGGAGGGAAGTGTGCTGTACCAGCGAGCGTGTTTGTAACTGAGCGCGGGGATGCGCGCGGCTCCAGCTCCCGGCAGCGCCAGGAGGCTGGGGCCAAAACTGTCGTACCGCCGGTCATAAAGTCGAACAGACGTAAGTCGCATAGGTCGTAAGTCAACGACTACCTGTATAGGATGACCCCCAATTTTTTGCCTAAAAATTTGGTCTTAAAAACTCGAACTATATATATATATATATATATATATATATATATATATATATATATATATATATATATATATATATATATATATATATATATATATATATATATATATATATATATATATATATATGCAAGTAAATCACTGTAGGTGCGCGTGATCTAGGTATATGCTGATAACCACCAGGAAAGAAGAAAACACGAACTTCGTGTTTTCTTCTTTCCTGGTGGTTATCAGCATATATATATATATATATATATATATATATATATATATATATATATATATATATATATATATATATATATATATATATATATACATATATATATATATTTATATATATACAGGTAGTCGTCGACTTACGACCTAGATTGGTTACGGCCGCCCGGTCGTAAGTTGATCTGGTCGTAAGTCGGCCCATGTTATAATTACCTTAAGTATATTATGTGTAATGATAATATAATCATCTTTAAGTCATATTTTATCAACATTTTCTTTGTTCATTATTGTTACGGTCGTCAGGTTTAAGTAAATCACTGCATACTACAGTACAATTTAATTACCTTACGTACAGTATATTATAATGTGTAATGATAATATAATCATCTTTGAGGAGTAGATGAAGACAGCTTCCTCTTGGTAGACATCTTGGGGGGGTGGTGGTTCAAGAAAAATTTCCAAGACAAACAGACACGGAGGGAAGTGTGCTGTACCAGCGAGCGTGTTTGTAATTGAGCGCGGGGATGCGCGCGGCTCCAGCTCCCGGCAGCTGGGGCCAAAACTGTCGTACCGCCGGTCATAAAGTCGAACAGACGTAAGTCGCATAGGTCGTAAGTCGACGACTACCTGTATATATATATATATATATATATATATATATATATATATATATATATATATATATATATATATATATATATATATGCTGATAACCACAAGGAAAAAGAAAACACGAAGTTCCCAAGCGCTTTCGTGTAATTCACATCTTCACCCCTGAAGATGTGAATTACACGAAAGCTCTTGGGAACTTCGTGTTTTCTTTTTCCTTGTGGTTACCAGCATATACCTGGGTCACGCGCACCTACAGTGATTTATTTGCATATATATATATATATATATATATATATATATATATATAATATATATATATATAATATAATATATATATATATATATATATAATATATATAATATATATACAGTTGTACCCCACTTAACGCGGTCAATAGAACCCAGAGGGTCCCGCGTTAAGTGAAATCCGCGTTAAGTGAACAACAGAACATATGGGATTAATTCCAATAGAAACCAGCCCGACCCCCAAACTCCACTTTTTGAAGACACATAACTATGTTTTAGTAAAAATAACATCTTAATTTTATGATGGTACATGCACACAATTAATACTAAAGAGAAATAGAGAAATACAGTCGCTAAGTTAATGTCCATTCAAATATTGGACTCAACTCCCTCCCCCTCTTCTCACACTACACTGCTGGCTCATCCCTCTTTGAGAAATTTTTGGGGAAACCACTAAATTTTAATAAATAATACCTCAAACTAAAGTTAGGATAATGCAATTGACATTGCTGGATTCCTTGTAAGACCAGGAATATTTTGAATATAAATGTCATATATTTTGCACAAAAGATAACATATGTACTGTACTTAGAGAAAACATTTTATCTAAAATTTGTATGTCTAATGCAAAATATATGATGTTTATATTCAAAATGATCACCAAATTGTAAGAATTCCAGCAATGTAAATTATATTCTGGCCGGGTAATTTGTATGAATTTTATAAGCTAAAACAAATATCTAAAGTTAATAAAAAAAAAAAATATTCTTCAGGACACTATCTGTCAATCAAAGTACCCCACCTTGCCTCCCCCCCTCTTCCAACCCCGCGGTCAGTCCCAACCCTCCCCCCCCCCCACCAATCCTCCCTTATTAAATAATACCTCAGATTAAAGTTAGGATAATATAATTGACATTGCTGGATTCCTTGTAAGACCAGGAATATTTTGAATATAAATGTCATATATTTTGCACAAAAGAGAACATATCTACTCAGAGTGAACATTTTATCTAAAATTTGTATGTCTAATGCAAAATATATGATGTTTATATTCAAAATGATCATCAAATTATAAGAATTCCAGCAATGTGAATTATATTCTGACCGGGTAATTTGTATGAATTTTATGAGCTAAAACAAATATCTTCAGTTAATAAAAAAAAAAATATTCTTCAAGGGGTAACAGATGGTCGGTCGGTCCCTCCCTCCCCCCCCACCCCCCCCCCCCCACCCCCCCCACCCCCCACCAACCATCCCAAGGAGATGTGTGGGATAACCAGAATATTTAACTTTAGTAATAAATAATACCTCAAACTAAAGTTAGGATAATATAATTGACATTGCTGGATTCCTTGTAAGACCAGGAATATTTTGAATATAAATGTCATATATTTTGCACAAAAGATAACATATTTACTCAAGAGAAAACATTTTATCTAAAATTTGTATGTCTAATGCAAAATATATGATATTTATATTCAAAATGATCACCAAATTATAAGAATTCCAGCAATGTAAATTATATTTTGGCCGGGTAATTTGTATGAATTTTATGAGCTAAAACAGGCAGTCAGGCAGGGTGGTGGGTGGGGCAAATCTAAAAATAGCGTCTCGAGCCGGACACTCACCGCGTATATGTGGAAAAAATCCTAAGTGAAAGTTCGCTTCTGGCGAGGCACCGCGTATATGGTAAACGTGTTAAGTGAAACCACTTTAGGCGGGGTAATACTGTACACACACACACACACACACACACACACCCACCCGTATTGGTGTACTGTATGTGTTTTTATTGTAGGCTAATATACAACATACAGTACATAGTATAGAAATCTTAAAAAAAAAAAAAAAAATTACCTTTGCTTAAGGCTGAATATCTTCTTTCCGTTAGCTGCAGTCTTCTTCCTCCACTGTGTGTGTGTGTGTGTCTTGATGTGCCCATGCATACTTTTCTGTAGATCAGATCTTTTTCAGTATTGGCTGATTGCTCTTTAGAAAGGTATAGAAGTCACTGCAAGATGTTTCTCGGAAGTTGTACTATACAGTCAGAATGCCTTTCATTGGTTCAACACTCAATTTGTTCCTTTCCTTTGTCCTTTGACTTTGCATCAGTGAAAAAACTCTTTCTACATTTGCATTGGGAGATTAGGGTGTGTCATAGGAGGGAAGATCAGCTAAAACTAATGGCCCATCACTTTTTTGGTAGATTTTAGTGTATATAAACAGAAAATAATTTCAGTTTCAATATTTTGCAACCTTTTGCTAGGTAAATTTTAGCGTGAAATTTATCGAAAATCTAACGTACAGCTGCATTAGTGCATTACAATTAAATAGTGAACATTGCTTTCTGACTTCATTCTTTAACAACCCAACTAACAACATTTTTTTCTGTTTCAGATTCTGATGCATTTATAAGTTGATAATATTTGCGATGGCTGCTTGTGTCAGGACGAGGAACCAAAAATCCAGCCATCTCAGTCACTATCTTGGTTCTGGGAGAGAGCTCCTGAAGTCGGAGTTGCCTACATTGAGAGATGCTTTGAGATACGGTGTTTTAATCAGGCAAATCAGTGAAAAGAACCAAAGAACTTACACAAACAAAGACATTGCCAGTGATATGACCAAAGCTGTCTTGGCACAGTACACTCTGGCTAACGCTCAGGTCAAGCCTCCAGTCATAACAAGTCAGAAGAAGATTAGTGAGAGACTGCTAGCCAGTTGGGAAAAGGCAAGAGATATCTTTCTTGGGAGAGGAAAACATGCAGTTAAGGACAGCTTTGCCAAGCAACTGGACCAGTTATTTGACATAATTACTTGCAAGTGCCCAATTGTTCTCTGTCCTGAGTTTGGATGCGATCGTGACTGTAAATCCGAGGCCCACATCTCCTGTATTTGCAAGCGTGAACTGAAGATTCCTGTGATCGAACTGGTATTTGTCAAAGCAGAGAGAGAAGACTGGCAGTATAAGGGCTCTCATGATTTCTAGCCAAGATATTCCGGAGTCCAAGAGACAGGAGGCTGCCACAGAGAGACAGAAGAGGAGAAGAGTTGCCTAGGAAAAGAGACTTGAGAAGGCCCAGGGTGAGGTAAAAAAGGCCGATGATTGGAGTCAAGCTGATTCAGAGTTTAATGACTTCCCCATGGCTAATCCGAGTGCTGACCAGGAGAATGGTGACTTTGTCCCTAACCCAGAAAATAATGATCCCAAACCTTCCAGGCATAAGATTCGAAATAGGAAAGATATCCCGAGCATAGCTCTGGCCAGCATGCGACACCACACTGGTCTCAGAGAAACTGCAGAGATAATAATAATAATAATAATAATAATAATTAACGGTTTATTGAAAGAGCTTGGCAGCCAGAAGGCAACAGCTGCCTGGATTGACGGTGGTTTGATAACACCTGATGATGTTCACCTGGTGATAGATCATAACAAAGTAAGGAGAGCTCAGGAGAAACTTGTCAGTAACCTAGAAGAGGAGTTTGATAAGGGGATAAGAGAAAATGGAATCAATTGTTTGTTCTTTGATGGGAGAAGGGATGACACTGAAGTGTTTATGAAAGTTGGAGATTCTGACAAGTTGTTCCCTGCCATGGTGAAGGAGGAACACTACTCCTGCTGCAGTGAACCAGGAGGGAAGTATTTGTGGCATTTCACTCCAGAGAAAGATGACATCAGGAAACCAGCTGAGATAGTGGCAGATAACATTGTGAACTGGCTCAGAGAGAGGAACGTAGACCAGACCCTGCAGGCCATTGGAGGGGACAGCACCAACACGAACACAGGGTGGCAAGGGGGGGTCATACAGTGGATAGAGCGGAAGATTGGGAGGAAGCTGGTCTGGATTGTTTGTGACCTCCACACCAACGAGTTGCCACTCAGACATCTGATCCAGGAGCTGGATGGCAAGACTCTTTCAAACAACAGATGGTCTGGTCCTCTTGGCAAGATGCTGGACTCTGCCACTGAGTTAGAAATAAATCCGAGCTTTGAAAAAATCACAGTTGGCCCTCCACTCGTTGAGCTTGCACATACTGTCATTGACGACCTGAGTACTGACCAGTACTATGGTTACATGATTTGCAGTGCCATCAAAACTGGGGTCATGCCTGATAGACTTGCTTACCTGCAGATAGGTCCAGTCTCACATTCTAGGTGGCTCACAACGGCTCTCAGGTTCTGCAGAATTTGGGTCGCTCATCATAAACTGAAAGAGAACCAGCTTCACAACCTGAGACTTATTGTCCAATTCATCGTGAGTGTCTACTTGCCAAATTGGTTCAACACCAAGGTCAAGTCATCGTTCTCCGAAGGTCCGAGGCATGTTCTCTTCCAGCTTGAGCTCCTGAGGAGTCGGCCAAGGAAGGTTGTTCAGATTGTGGAGCAGACTGTGAGGAGATCTTCCTGGTATGCTCATCCTGAGGCAGTTCTGCAGACAATGCTCTGCAGTAAGGATGAGGAGGAGAGAAGAGTGGCAGTCAAAAAGATCTTGGATATGAGACTTTTGAGAGGATCTGGGCATGACGAATCAGTTGGTGACGATTCCTTCAGGGTCAGGAAGACTCCTGAAGTCAATCTAGGTGCCAAGACCCTCACTGATCTCATAGATCTGGATAACATCCAGGCTGGCAGTGAGCCCCCTCTTACCTGCAGCCTCACCAATGTTCAAGTCAGAGCTTTCCTGGACAACCCCATGCATGTCCCTGCCTGGCCCTCGCACACCCAGAGTATAGAGCGTTGTGTACAGCAAGTGAGCGAGGCCAGCAGTCACGTGTACAGCCAGGAGAGGACGGAAGGCTACATCCGAGCTCAGGTGGTCAGCAGGGAGGTGATGAGTAGAAACAGAAGCAAGAAAGACATGTTCTCTATGGTGTGCAGCAACACCGGGTCGTAGTAGTAAAACCGGTTTTTGTATTTGATGATTTTGTTTTCTAAAGGAATATTAAATTTAATAAATGTGTCAAGATCATTCGTTTCACAATTCTGGATCATTTTCATCCTAATAAATTAACCTGATACATTTACTTTACTTTAAATAAGCTATTTAGTGGTGTTGGTAAAAGGGTGGGAATACTGAATTTTCATAAGATTTCAAGTTAAAATTTACCTAGCAAAAAATGAAAACTTTTCAAATCTGAAGATATCACATGATTCTGCACATAGAACTACATCATTAATACCATGGGCCGATTTTTCAAACTCAAAAAAATAAAAATTCGCCTCCGTATGACACACCCTATTGGGAGATGATATAGCAAAGAAGAATTGTGCAATTCTCAGCAATTCTGAGTGGCATTCAATGTTCTTTGATTTTTCAAAGTATCTGGTCCACTTTTTATGTGTTGGCAGATTACTAAATTCTACATCACTCTTGTAATTTTCCACAAACTGCTTCAGGTTACTAACTTGGTCAAAACACTTTACATCGTCAACTTCTACCTCCTTATCAATCAAATATTTGACAGCTAAGTTGACAACACCGTACAGGCGTACACGTGACTTATCAGCTGACGAAAACTGAACGAGATCTCTACGGTTTCCACCTCCCCTCTCTCAGTCTCTCTCTCTCGTCATTACAGTTTCATGTTTTTTTCCGTGGAGAAAATGATGGAAGCAGAAATTCCGGACTTTTGAAAGATTTTAAAAATTACTTCCCGATGAAGATTTCGAGACCTAAATGGAGGACATGTCCAGGAAAATACGGACGTATGATAACCCTAAGTCACACAATAAGACCCTCACTCCTTATGTCTGCTGTCTTAATTCCCTTGTTAGGGGTATGTGAGTGGTGTTGGAGTGCATCTGTGTGTGGAGGGGGGGGTGTGTGTGTGATGTTGGTGTGTAATGTTTAGCTGAAGAGTGTGGGAGTCGAACTTTTTTGGGGGGTGAGGGGGGAGGGTCGCTTGGTCACTAACCCCCCCCCCCCCTTACTCAGTCAAGCCTGGCTAATTGTGAAAGAGAGATGAATTTGTTACCAAACTGATCCTTAATAAATTCTCTACGAAACGTTTTCAATAAGTTATCCTTAAACAAAATACAGGGTACTTTTATATGATATAGTGATGCGAATAACACTTTTAATCGACTCTGTATCTGTGTTCTTCTGGCTAAATAAACTGTTTCAATATCAATATTCTTTTATAAAAAAAAACATAAGAAATGTTAATACCGGAGTCAGTAAAATCAGTTCTAATTTCGTTAGACACACCATTTCTTAATATAATAATCCTGAATACTTATCTAAAAGTTTGGTTAAATAAATACACAGTAACTTGTATTGCTAGAATTCTTGTAAAATTGTGATTAATTTGAGTAAAAACATCCCTTATTTTGCAACACACACACTCTCTCTCTCTCTCTCTCTCTCTCTCTCTCTCTCTCTCTCCAGAGTACAACATATATATGAGCAGTAAATAAGTGTTGCTTTCATATTCTTAAGTAGAGTAATGATGATATGTTTTCACATATGCACAGCCTCACTTTTTTTTTTTTACCATTAATGGTTACCTACTTATATTGTTCCATTTATTAACATTATAGGTACTTCAAACAACCATATTAATTTTTTTACATTAATTTTACTACAGCTAAAATCAGGGTCTTATTTTCTTCAGTTTTATATGTAGAACCAATCAGTCACTGGTTTTGTAAGCCTTAACATAAACAATGCTGGCAGCCGTCTCGTCTCCTCTAATATTCCACGTATTATTAATAAATTGTACAGTAGTACCCTCAATTGAACCCACAGGGTACCGTGTTAAGTGAACAACAGAACATATGGGATTAATTCCAATAGACTGGCCGGACCCCCAAATTCTACTTTTTCCGACACAATACCTATGTTCTAGTAAAAATAACATCTTAATTTTATGATGGTACTGTACATGCAAACAATTAATACTTAAGAGAAATAGAGAAATACAGTCGCCAAGTTAATGTCCATTCAAATAATGGACTCGACTCCCTCCCCTTCGTCTCACACTACACACGCTGGCTCTTTCCTCTCTGAGAAATTTTGGGGGGAAAACCACTAAATTTTAATAAATAATACCTCAAACTAAAGTTAGGATAATATAATTGACATTGCTGGATTCCTTGTAAGACCAGGAATATTTTGAATATAAATGTCATATATTTTGCACAAAAGATAACATATTTACTCAGAGTAAACATTATATATAAAATTTGTATGTCTAATGCAAAATCTATGATGTTTATATTCAAAATGATCATCAACTTGTAAGAATTCCAGCAATGTAAATTATATTCTGACCTGTAATTTGTATGAATTTTATGAGCTAAAACAAATATCTTCAGTTAATAAAAAAAAAAATATTCTTCACACTGTAACAGATGGTCGGTCGGTCCCTCCCTCCCTCCCACCAACCCTCCCTACCAGATGTGTGGGAAAACCAGAATATTTACCTTTTTAGTAATAAATAACACCTCAAACTAAAGTTAGGATAATATAATTGACATTGCTGGATTCCTTGTAAGACCAGGAATATTTTGAATACAAATGTCATATATTTTGCACAAAAAATAACATATTTACTCAGAGTAAACATTATATTTAAAATTTGTATGTCTAATGCAAAATCTATGATGTTTATATTCAAAATGATCATCATATTGTAAGAATTCCAGCAATGTAAATTATATTCTGGCCTGGTAATTTTTATGAATTTTATGAGCTAAAACAGGCAGGCAGGGGTGGCAGGTGGGGCGAATCTAAAAATAGCGTCTCGAGCCAGAGCCAGACACACTGCATGTATACATGGAAAAAACCCGGAAGAAACCTGTTCGGCTCTGGCGAGGCACCGCGTATACGTGAATTCGCACGCTAAGCGAAACCGCATTAAGCGGGGTATTACTGTATTGTTAATTTTGCACACACAAACATTAATTCAATAAAAACAAATTCAGAAACATTAATTAAAATATATATGAACAGTAAATAAGTGTTGCTTTCATATTCTTATGTAAAGTAATGACGATATGTTTTCACGTGTCGCATGCGCACTTACATACGCGATCTCTCTTTTTTCTTTATCATTATCGTTAGCTACTTCTATTGTTCCATTTATTAACATTAAATAACATTACTTAAAACAACCATATTAATTTTACTACAGCTACAACCAAGGTCTTATTTTCCTCAGTTTTATATGTAGAACCAGTCAGTCACTGGTTTTGTAATCAACGAAAACAATGCTGTGTCATTTCCTCGTGTGTTTTAATATTCTACGTATTATCAATGAATTGTATTGCTCATTTTGCACACATAAACATTAATTCAATAAAAAAGACATTCAGTAATAAACAATAATGAATCTTTTGTACATAAGAGAAATGACGCTGTTTACACGATTATGCACGTTGGCGGGCCGTTCAAACCTGTCGAAATTCAACTTTCCGCCGTCAAAATTTTTATTTATTTATTTTTTTGTGTGTTCAAATAAAATACGTTAAGAATTAAAAACTCGCGAAATTTGAGAAGCTACTATATGACATTTAACCCTTCAATATGTCTTCAAAGAGACCATGATGCAGAGAAAGTGGTGCTAGTGCTTCCAAGCATAAGCACAAGTCACTATCTATCCAGGAAAAGGGTGAATTTCCATGGTCCGGTAATTTCCATGGTCCAGCACCGGTCAGGTCCCGAGGTTGCTGGACTAGAGAGGTACAACCTGTATTGTAATTAAACAAAATAATGTACACTATACAGTACAACTACTATACTGTATACAGGGTATACTATACTCACCAGCAGATACCGTCATGTTGAGCCTACAGTAGGCATACACTTGTTCACTCTACTGAATGTTATACTGTATGTATTTGTAATCACTTTTTAGTTTTAGCATTTGCGATGGAGGTGTGGTAGGAGATTATTGGGTCTCATATTACTGACCTTCTGATGCAATGTTATGTCTCCCATTGTCGGGGTGGGGGATTAGTGGGTTCTCATGACCTGAAGAATGATGTTTTGAATTAAGACAATAGCTAAGGTGCTCCAGTGTTTCCATTTTCCTGTACTTATGGGACTTTCACACTTACTGAATGTTCAGAACAGTATACGTAACTGTATAATTATTTTTTTTGTCTTAACACTGTATTCTTAGCTTGTACAATGGCAGAGGACTATGAACTAGGTGCATCATGATGCTAGGTTTAGAGGGGATAAGCTGGGAGATGCATCAGTCTATCACAGGCATCACTTGCAATCACATGATAGCATTAAGTAATTGCAGCCTGCAAGCCTAAGCTCAAGTTACCCAAGCGATCTTCGCACCCAAGCACGTGAGGACGCAGCTATGCATGATGCACCCTTTCATCACTCCCAGTACCATTGTCCCCAGGTCCCGGAGCAGAAAAGGTTTGGAGAGATTTTCAAGGATTTTTTCAGGAAATTGTACATTTTTTCATCCCAGACCCGGAAAAAAAAATTGGAGTAATTTTCTAGAAAATGCAGTTGATTTTTAACCTTGGAAACTCATTCACAGACCCGGAATTGAGGAAACATTTTCAGGAAAAATTCCGGAAGTTAACTTCTGCTGGTTAACTTTGGAAGGCCTTGTTTGAATTTAATTTTAATGTGAAACTGTGTTATGAAAAGTATTTTTTGGGGGTGGCTTTAAATTTATCGCCATTTGCATTTGAGGAAAGAACCATTTCCAAAGTTATGTTTTTTTCATGCAAGGGTGTAGGTTAGTAATAATTAGATAAATAATGGAGTAATCCTTTCATCTAACAGCCTTATCTTTAGCTCTCATGGGTATTTCATGCTCCATGATTCATTGCTCAAGGAAAAGTGAATTATTTAATGCGGAGTTAATGAATTGTAATCTTGTTTACTTTTCATTTTACAGACAGAAGCAGCTGACATACGGTCACCCCATTCGCACCACTGTGACTCCTGCATAGAGCACCACTGTGACTCCTGCATAGAGCACCCCTGCCCTCAGGTGGATTCTTCACACACAAGTGAGACAGCAGCTGAACTCCAGAAAAGGTCTCAAATATCAAAACAGTGTTCTTGTACTTTGAGAAAGAGTCATTCTATGAAGGAATTAATGGCATTTGGAATTTCCAGAGTGACTAATGACGTGGATAGCAAATTTTGTGATTCAAATAAAATCTGTGAAGTTTCTGATTTGAGACCACGAAAGCTTGGAAGGCAGCAAAGTCAATACAATTTTATTTATAACACTTACCATCTGTCTGCAACAAAAGATGAATATTTTTTTTAAAAGACTTAATCATTTTAAGTTGTATTTGTTTTGTGTATAAGAAAAGTTGTTCTCCAGGAGGTTTCTGTAAATATATAGGCTTATTTTTGGAAATTGATGGATTATTCATTATCTTTTTAAGATGTGAGTGATGGAAGTATGCATCTTTGGACATGAACATTGCTGTTGCACATCTTAGATCTGCTTTTACTTCTACAATAAATTGCTTGTAGTATATTGGGTGCTCCAGTTTTAATGCCAACCTTGAAAAATAACAGCTATCAGATTCTAACTTTCACTATTAATATGTATAAATGATAATGAATAATGAGGGTGGACACCAGGCAGGAGGTGTTCACCAACAAGATATAATGAAAGCGAACACCAGGCAGAAGATTTTCACCAACAAGTGGTAATGAAGATGTACACCAGGCAGGAGATGTTCACCGAACAGCAGCAGCACATTCTTAGTGATGTATTTCACTCATTGTTGTCACACATTGTGATGATACAAGTGCCCCCACTTCTTCTACACACAAAAAATAAGTAGTTACAGTGTGATGGAAAAGACATTTAGATATGCCATCTTTTATTTATCACCCTCCATAATATTTGGAAGTGGTATACAGCATCTTGTAAGATTATGTACCATATGAATTGTGCTTTACATTCACCTTTTTTATGTATGCCATTGATGTAAGTAAAAGAACATTTTCTGCAAGCTATGACTGAATGATAGTGCCAGTCATTCTAGAGATATTCACTGGAAGTTGCTCCTGTATACGAAGACCATCTAGAATACACGTACCCGCAAATTTGATTTTCAGTATATATATATTTTTTTGTCAGCAAGTATTTTATTTTTTCCAACAGCACAAATATATATATATATATATATATATATATATATATATATATATATATATATATATATATATATAATATATATATATATATATATATATATATATATATATATATAACCAAGGAACTGTTAAGATAATTATATTAATGGAGGTAATGATAGAAATTATCAGGTAAAATTATATCAGGAATTATATTTCAAAAACATTATCAATGCCTCATCTTCCATTTTGAACTGTCAAATTCAACTACTGTATGTAAATATTATTCCCATTCTTTTCTTAGACCCATCACAGTTATACCATCTGTCATTTTACCATAACTTCATGCTTGACTGAAGCTTCAGAAGTTAACTATACAATGTTGTAAGTATAAACATAAATTGCATGGTTGAAATCTGTAAATTAAGATTGGTCATATTTCTCCAGCAAATGATTCATAATTGCAAAAATCTAACATGAAATTGACAAGTTAGATGTAAAGCCATATGACTGTGCACATTTTAAAGTTTGAGGGTTCAAACCTATAGTCATGATCAGTCTGGGCATATTGTCTCGACTTAGTGGAAATGTCAGCTTTTATCATGATTGTTATGATTTCTAAACCAACCTAGTTTCTGTTCAAATGCTTTGATATGGCAGAATCATAATTTGATTTTATCATTTGTTCCATACATATTCATTATAAAAAATGTATCATAAATTAAATCTTAGTGCAGTGTATTGGATATTATTTTCAGTCATAATACATGTACTGTACTGAAATTTGATGATATTAGACAGTATGAAATTACCTTAAAACTTTGATATTGAAAGCTGGATATGTACATTTATATGCAAATTTTGCATTAAGATTGGTTTCTATTCTCATTAAAATTTGGCAAAAATTCCAGGTTGTTTAAATTTATGAATATATTCCAATGTAATTTTTGAGACTGAATATTTTTTGGAATACTGGATTACAAATAATATACACCGAACCCTCATTATTTTGATATTGCCAGGGCTCTGAGTCAAACGAATTAGCCTGGAATATTGAAGTATCCCATACAGTAGACCCTTCCAATTCGCGGGTTTGCGATTCGCGATTTCTACAATTTGCGGTAAGCATATGGTGACCAGCTTGCAAGCTTTTTCCCGGAGCACAACAAGTCATCCTACGCAGCATCTTGTGTGGGTACTCTGAAAATTTTAGCGTTTCTGTGTGAAATGGCCCCTAAAAGACTGCCTAGTGTCATTTCTAGTGATGCTAGTGGAGTGAAATGTAAAAGGCAAGCCAGTAATGACCCTGACAAAGAAAGTTTAATTATTAGATAAGCTAAAAGTGGGGATGAGTGATGCCGTGGCTGGTCAGTTGTTTGGTATATGTATTAAGTAGTACACTAAGGTAGTATAATTTGCTATTTGCGGTTCTGCCTATTCGCGCCATTCCTTGGAACCCATCCCTCGCAAATAACAAGGGTTTACTATATTGAAATTATCTCGCAAAAGAAAAAGAGAATTCCAGAAAACACATTTAAAGCAGCAATTTTAAATAAATAAGTATGAAAGAATAATAAACACACTACTACTACAGTTGAACGTTCCAAGAGAGGTCGCTTTAAACCAAATTTGCACCAAATCGAAGTGTTGTTTCAATGAAATAATTTAGTTTGGTACTTGAGAGAAACACAAAATACTAAAAAGACTGACAGTCTACCCAGATGCACCTCAGCCCATCTCCCAGATTAAACAAAACATTGTTTTTTTGTAGTATTATGTTAAAACAAACACTCATAAATCAACACAGCTAAAATTATGGGATGTGAAATGGTCTGTTTACTAGCGATCAGCTGATGGGGCGGTGGGGGGAGGAAAGGTGAGGTGATATGTTTGACAGTTGATGCCAAGGTCTAGTACTTATTTATTTATCTGTCTTTAAGAGTGACTAAGTTTTTCTCTTATAAAATGTCACTGAACTGACATGTTCAAATTAATTTTATTACAAAGGGCTTAAAAATTTTATCTCGTGCAAAATAAAAGGCGTTTATAATCAAATTATTCGCTGTCTTGCAAGGATTCTAGCAATGCAAATTATATTCTCTTAACTTTAGTCTGTGAGATCATATAAAAAACAACTTAAAGCCTACTCATATAACCCCTAGCGCACCCAAGGGGTGGGCCCATGAGGCGCCCCCCCCCTTAATCCCAAGGTTCCTTAACCGTCTGTGGTCAGATGCTGAAATCCTACATGTCACCCCCTGGTCGGGCAAAAGTGAATTTTTTTCTGCCTAATAGGTCCCATTTGGTCTGAAAATAAAGGAAATAAACCTCAATTTGCTCGTAATTGCCAATTTAAAGCTCCCGCGCGCGCCCAAGTTGCCAAGGCAGGCCTCTGAGACGACGTCACGCGGATTACCTTACCACAGTGGTGCCGCTGTTACATGTTTTTTCGTTATAGCATTAAAACCCTTTACTTATCAATATCTAAACGTGGCCAATTGTAATCAGTTTATCATCTAAGGAAATAATTTTTTTTTAATCTAAAATAATCAAATATATTTTGACCAAAATTATTTAAAACTCCGATTCTTTGCCAAATTTTTTGCTGGCTTTTATACTGTAAAAAACAATTTATTAGGTCTCGGCTTTCACCAAATTCCTTAAAAAATCCCACTAACTCGGTCTTCGGCCACCCAATTTTGCTTCCTCCTTGAATTTCTGGGTATGTCCATGGCCTCCAGGCCCCTCCCCCTCTCCTTACAGAATTTCTGGGTGTGCTACTGTATGTAACCACCAAACCCTGGCTGGGAGGGAGGGAGAGAGGTAGGAAGGGGAGGTGACAGTGACACGTTTGACAGTTGGGGCCGAAGGTCTAGTGAAATATGTATTTGTTTATTTATGTCCTTTAGATTGAGTTTTTGTTTTTTGTTTATAAAATTTTCTCGGAAGTGACCAGGGAGAATATAATTTACATTGCTGGAATTCTTATAAGATAGTGATTAATTTGAATATAATCATGCTATAGTTTGCACTTGACAAAAATTTTAGTAATCATTTAGTACATTATTTTGAGTACATGTACAGTACAGCTTTGCCCTTAGGACAGTGTAACATGCCCAGAAGAACATTAGGCGCGAATTTTAGAATATGATGCGCCAGATTGACTCGCGCAAAATAGGAAAGATTCGCTTTAAAGTAAAACATTGTCCTTAATTGTGGGTGTCACTTTAAATCAATAATCTTAAATTGAATCGCTTTAAATCGACGTTCTACTGTACTACTTTCTTTTTTTTTATAAAATGGCCTCCAGCCTTCTCTAATAGCCACACCTTCGCCGCCATTTTATTACCTTAAAATTAAATATCATAATACAAAAGTAACTACCCTAGCTATGTTGAGTTAGTTGAGCAACAGATCTATGCGTCATTCAGTAACTGTTGCTCATAGTTGATATCTGCGACCGTTGTTGTCTTTGGGGGCGAAGATCTCATTCCCCTGAGGCAAAGCACTATAGGCCTAAGGAGAGAGAAGAACAGTCAACATCTCAACCAGGCTGTAACGTAACTTTTGGGCTGCTGCTCCTGTTCAGATATCACCTCCACGAGTCTGGCATAGGAGACATCTTGAACTTGGTCCCATCCCACCAGAGGTTGTGAACACCAGAGGAGTGAAGCTGCTCTGATCAACATTCAGAATTCTCTCCCCATATGCCCTGATCTTGTCATTCTCGTTCCTCCTGTGTCCAGTATCGAGAACTAGGTTATAGTGACAGTCGGCCATGGGATAAAAAATCCTTATGTCAAAGAAGACTCGCCGTCCCCACATCCAGAATCCTTGAGCACTGACGTCCACACAGGCTTCGTTGGATGTGTTTGAAGTCCTGTGATGGAAATTTTCACCATCTAATGAAAGGAGGGTCGGTTGTAGCCTGACATCATGACAAATTTCCTTCAACTTGTTTGCTGTGGGATCCCTTACTTTGCCGTGCCTTCTGCATATGAAGACCCCTTTCTTGCACGCCATGGTGTGGTCAATATCATATGATTAACCACACATACATTCGGAGGTGCAAAACTTCTACTGGCCTACTGTACCTTAGACCAATGGCATTTGTAAATTCTTGTTTATTAAGACTGAAAACCTTTTGCCCTTATCCGTAATGTTGTTAACCCACCTCCTGCGCTATAGCTACTTTTTTTTTCAAGTTTTCTGACACTTGCAGCATCAGTTGCTGCAGTTTGTCACTTTAGGTGCGCTGTCGTTCTGTAGTGATGGACTGTCGAATCTTGTTTAATTCGCTGGTATCCACCTAACTTGATGCATTCTCAGCTATTATGTGCTGAGTGAGGGCTGCCGTGAGCTTGACTGAGTTCTGATGTTCTGTGGCAGTAAGCTCTTCTGGATTGGTCAATCCCATTCCCCCCAGTTTCTGTGGTAGTGACCTTTTTGCTGGAACTAAGTGAAGGTGCTTCACTAATTTTGGAATAAAATTGAGGCTGATGGCTTCTTCCAGAGGGTGGAAGAGGGGTCCAATATCAGGGATAGTGCGCATCAGGTAATTCCAGCGATGCTTGACTCCATGGGTGAGTCCCGCAAAAGCCGCATGTGGCTCTGTTTTAGCAATTTCAGACAGAGCTTGGATTTCCTTCACCAACTCATTTACCTTTCCCGTTACGTACTGTCTTGAAGTTCTTTGTGCCGATTACCGCACCTATGTGTCTTTGGCCCTCCTTTGTTATTTTGACTTCACTTCCACCGAATACCTCCACTGCCATTTCATAGTGTTCTGGCTTCTTAATGAGGAAGGACTTGCTGGCATTTGGGTGGTACCCTATTTGTGGACCATGTGATGTTATCAGGTCCCAACACTTTTTAATATCCCACTTTTCCTGCCCCTGTTAGGTAGTCAGCAAAAGCTGCTTGCCTGACAGCGGTTATTTCAAATTTTATTATGTGTTGGAGTTGGAGCACAGACAGGCCTAGTGCGTATATTGCCATGGCGCCAGGGTCCCCCTGCATTGTTCCGTCATTTGACTGTATGATGGTATCTCCTTTTAAAGCCTTGATGTTTGTTATATAGAGGTCTGATGGGTTCCTATAAGTGTTTTCAACATACATTGCAAAGCTTGGACACTTGATCTTGATGTTGTGCAGTGTAGCTTTGCACTTGATTATGTTGAATGTGGTGGAAACGTCAACAAGGAGTACTGCCTCACAATCACCCTGCCTAAATATCTTTCTCATGGCATGAATGGCAGCTTCCCCTCCAGCCTGGGGGCCAGCAAATACGTGCATGTTACCTGCAGCTGCTGTGACATCATCATTTACCACCTCCATTATGCATTTTCCAATGATCCACCTCAGCACTTCCCCCCCCACTGTTATAGGCCTACATCCCAGATTTTTATCCAGGGGAATGAGGCGGCAGGCCATTAGAGCATGAAGGTGATGGCAGCGCGAGGTTGCTAGCTTTCTCGCAAGGGTAGCGGTGGCATTGCAGAGATCACTTGCTACGGCGCCGAACTTGTTAGTGCTGAGGATGACTCTCCAACCGTCTACATCCAGGCCTGAAGGGCTTGCTCCTCCCAGTGTCTTCAGTGCTTTTTTCTACAAAATCCCTCCTGTTATTTTTTTGAACATGACAGTGTTTGGAGAGATATAGGCACCCTGGATCCTGATGCCTTCCTCTTCACTTGCAGGGGGATGTTTTTCCTTCAGTTGTTGTAATGTCTCTCTGTTTATTGGCAGAACACCACCGGAAGAGGCCTCTGTGAGAGATCTTACCGCCAAAGACACTTTTCCCACCCTCATCATGTTTCCAAACTTTCTGGCAACATCCTCGGTGTTTTTTTCCATTTCCCATAAATTTTAGTCTCTTCTGCAGTGTTCTTGCTTCATATAGGCAATCATCAAGGGCCCCTTTCTGCCACATTGTCAATCTTCTCTTCATTGCTGCCCCATTTTCTTTGTACTTTGTCCTTGCATGTGTCCTCTGACAGAATACATGGGGTATTATTGCCAATATTTGAAGAGCTTATGGGGCAAGGAAGCAGTCCTGAGTGTACTTGATTATGAGGTGAGTCATCTCCCAAATCATTTCTTTGGTGGCCGCACATTTGGGTGGTACAAAAAGGTTAGCCGGCGACCACCTGACAGCTTCTGAGTAAGTTTCTTAAACTCATTTATCCGCATTTTTCATCTACATGCCATTCCACTGTGGTGGCTGTCTGTCATTCACCTCATGGACACCTGCTAATGTTGGACCAGCAATTATTGGTACTACATTTTCAAACCGAGTTGACTCGCTGCTATCATCGGGCGGTGGTGTCCGGACGATATCCACTGTGTCCTCCTGTAATGGCTCCCTGCCCTGATTTCGACAATTGTTTCCCGTTCTGCACCCTACACATCGGCGGTTGTTTCTTGCACATTCTCAGCTTGTGCAATTTTGGTTTTGGCCAGCACAGATGCAGCAAAAGCAGTGTCCCGGCAAAATACTCCATACTTCCAGCAACAGGATTGTTTTACCACTTACATTGGCTTTGGTCTCATACGGAGACTAGTTCTCATGAGATAAGGGCAGAGAGGTGACAGGTTGGACAGCAGCGTCCAGGTAGTAGGGACATACGTGCATGCGTGGGTGTGTAGGCCACCCCTGGGGTTTGAGAGCAACAATCTATACAAAATTGTAATTATACACTGGGAGCAGGAATTGTCACACCTGACTCTTACTTGTATATCTGTGGCAGGAATAATCACAATTTCTGTGATCACACTGATGTAAGTATTGTAATAAAGTCTTCCTTCGTCAGGTGTGGAGGGTGGCTGGCACTTCCCGGAGTGTCTGTTTACGTGTGGATAGCTGCAGCAGACGTAGAATAGTTGGTCTTTTGTAACTCGTGGGCGGGAGTCGCGAGACCGCTCCTTCTTAAGTAGACCTATCTTACACTGGCACCACCAACCGTCACCCCAAACACTGAAAACTCACCTGGTGATTGCTGGTACACACACGGAAAATTTGCAATTAATGCCGTAAGGCAGTGGTTCCCAACCTCAGGTCGCGACCTAACTCAGGGTCGTGGGGTGTCTTATCATAAAGTCAAACAAAATTTTGTTTAACATTCCAGCTATATAATATATTATATGCCCGAGGGTCACGACACCATATTGTTGGGAAATTTAGGCTCGCAGCCAAAAAACGTTGGGAACCACTGCCGTAAGGGATGAGGAGAAACTTCAGTGGCAATGACTAGGGTGATGAGAGATATTCACTGACACACTATGAAATTCCTCCTCCCACCTACTGAGTGTGAAGAGTATTATGTATTATACTGTATGTTCATATTGTATTATGTAATTATTGTAAATTCTGAAATGTATGGAGGATCATTTTTGTTATTTGTTTATCAATTGTTGAACTGACCCCATGGTTGTTTGGACCCTCGGTCCGCATTGTCAGCTGAGGTGTGGTAGCGCCAGTTGCCGGCCAGCCAGGGGAGTTGTACCCTACCGACATCGAGAGAGGATCACTTGTAACATTGTCAATAAATCCAACTAGAATTCCCGTTTGCTTGACTTTGACTTGAGTATGTCCCCTCCAAAATCACAATAGATCAGGGAGGATACACTATTACACCCACACTGTACCTACCTACCTCATAAGATGAGTACTACCACTACTACTCTATAAACGTGGCCTCCATCCTCCCCAATAGCCACAAATTCGCCGCCATTTTATTACCTTAAAATTAAATATCCTAATACATGAGTAGCTATCCTAGATGTGTTGAGTTAGTTGAGCTGCAGATGTATGCGGCATTCAGTGACTTGCATCATAGTCAATATCTGCGACCGTTGTCGTCTTTGGGGGCGAAGATCTTATTCCCCTGAGGCAAAGCACTACAGGCCTAAGGAGAGAGAAGGACAATCGACATTTCATCCAGGCTGTAACATAACATCTGGGCTACTGCTTCTGTTCGCATAGCACCTCCGCGAGTCTGGCGTAGAAGCATCTTGCGCTTGGTCCCACCCCACCAGAGGTTGTGAACACCAGAGGAGTGAAGCTGCCTTGATCAACGTTCTGAATTCTCTCCCCGCATGCCCTTATTTTGTTGTTCTCGTTCCTCCTGTGTGCAACATCGAGAGCTAAGTTATGGTGACATGCGGCCATTGGATCAAAAATCCTGATGTCGAAGAAGGCTCACTGTCCTCGCGTCCAGAATCCTGGATGTGTTTGAAGTCCTATGTTGGAAATTCTCACCGTCTAAAGGAAGGAGGGTTGGTTCTACCTTGACATCACGACATAGGAAGAGACACACATGCATTGGGAGGGCAAACCTTCTACTGGCCATCTGTAAGTTCTTCTTTATTGAGACTGAAACAATTTGCCCTTATCGGTAACGTAGTTAACCACTTTGAGGCGCCCACCTCCTGTGTTATAGCTAGTTTTTTTCTTCAAATGCTCTGGTACTTGCAGCATCAGTTGCTGCAACTGATCACTTTGGCCGTGCTGTCGTTCTGTCATAATGGACCTTCGAATCTTGTTTACTTCACTGGTATCCACCTCACCTGTTGCGTTCTGAGCTATTATGTGGTCAGTGAGGGCTGCCATGAGCTTAACTGAGTTTTTTTGTTCTGTGGGAGCAATCTCCTCTGGATTGGTCAATCCCATTCCTCCCAGTCTTGGTGGTAGTGCAAGGAGTGATCTTTCTGCTGGGGTTAAGTGAAGGTGTTTCACTAATTTGGGAATGAAATTGACGCTGATAGCTTCTTCCAGAGGGTGGAGAATGTTCGTGTTCTGGATATCAAGTTCTATATACAGGGGCGAACACAAACACCTGTATAGTTTTTGTAGGTTCTATTTACTGGATAACAGATATGTACACAAGGGAAGTACCTCTCCTTACTCTGTCCGGGGGTCAACTGCTCTCTAGGCGACGTATGGTAAGTGATACATTAGCAGCTTCCATATGTCGCCAGGCACATTAATTAGTTATGTGGGACATCTTAAATACATTGCCACACACTGCCAGCTAGGCTAAATAAATAATGTATATAAATGGAGCACATACATAATATACATACATAATATAAATACAGCATACAGAATATACATACACCTCCCTCCCCCCTATACGCTCATAGCAAAGTCTTGAGCGGACCTTTTCTTTTGGATCCGTTCTGAGCGTCGAGGGACTTGATCACTGGGAGTGGTATGGGACTCAACACTGGTGGCGGCGTCAGCAGAAGGCAGTGTTACAGGGCGGAGAAAACGGCGGTTCCTCCACCACACACGACCACTGGGTAATCGCACCTGGTAGTCCCGTGACCTACCGAGACCCATGACTACGCCTAATTTGTCCCAACGTAGAGAGGTCGGGTCCTGAACACGGACTTGGGTGCTGACACTCAACCTGGGGAGAAAACGGGCGTGGTCGTTGTAGCGGGCGACGACGTCTTGAACACATTCGGCGGCTTGGCGATCACAATCCTCTGTCTTGGCCTGCCACGCCTTGGAGAAGGATTGAGGGTGAGCAGAGACACAAGAACGAAGGGGGCGTCCATACAAAACCTGGGCAGGGGAGTGTCCGGTGTAGTTAGGTGTGTTATTGAGTTCAAGAAGACCCTGGTCGAAGGCCTCGCAGTCGATATTCCCAGAAGGGCCACCTTAAGGATGAGGTGCTTCAAGGATTTGACAGCAGCCTCAGCGTGGCCATTGGACTGCGGGTAATGGGGCGATGACAACACATGCCGGACTCCCCATCGGTCAAGGAACACAGCAAAGTCCCGGCTTGTGAACTGAGGCCCTCTGTCGGTTCGCAGGCGCACAGGAACGCCCACGTCATGGAAGTAGTGGCGGAACTTGCTGATGGTGGTGGCAGACGTCGTGTCATTACCGCACTTGATGACAACTGGCCAACCAGAGAGACGGTTGACGATAACAAGGAAGGACTTTCCTGACACAGAGAAAAAGTCGGCTGACACAGACTCAAAGGGGCGGGTGGGGTTGTCGTCACTCATGAAGGGTTCCTGCTGCTGGCTGGGTACTAATACTTGGCAGGGCTCACACGCACGGACAACATTGGAGATGTCGGAGTTGATGCCGGGCATGAACACAGTCTGTCGTGCACGTCGTTTGGTGGCCTCAGCTCCACGGTGACTGTCGTGAACGCGAGCCAAGACGTGGGGACGTGAGGCAGCAGGGACAACTACACGTGCTCCGTACAGAACAAGGTCTCCGTCGCAGTAGAGTTCATCGCGGAGCTTTCAATACGGGAGCAGGGTGTTGTGAAGGTCGTAGCGGTTGCTAGGAAATCCATTCCTCACACACTCGACGAGTCGGACGTAGGAGGGGTCATCTCGGGCTGGTGTTCAAAGGTCCTCCATTGCCTTGTCGTCATCTGGTGACAGGTCCGAATGAAGGGATTGGACGGCGTGTAGAGTAACCACAGTCCTGACGGAAAGAGCGAGGTCGGCGTCGAGCACATGGTCTTCTGGAGTAGGGCGGCTGACAGTAGAGCAGGATAAGGCATCAGGGATGCAGAGCTCCTTACCGGCACGCCACACTGCTGTGAAGATGTATGCCGAGAGCTTCTCTTTCAGACGCTGGAGGCGAGGGTTCTCAACGGCGTCCAGCGTGTAGTGGTTGAGGATTGGGACAAGCGGGCGATGGTCGGTCACTAGGTGAAAGTGTTGCAGGCCTATGAGGTAAAACCTGCACTTGGACATCGCCCAAACCACAGCCAACAGCTCCAACTCAATAGTGGCGTAGCGCGTCTCGGTATCAGAGAGGAAACGCGAGCCACGCTGGATGAGCCGGAACTGCTCTCCACCGTGATCCTGCAATAGGGCGTATCCCACGCCGTACAAGCGTGAGGCATCTGTCTGCAGAACCGTCGGCAAGGCTGGGTCAAATGTGGCGAGGACAGGTGGACTAGACAGGGCCTGTTTCACTTGCTGGAAGGCCTTGTCGTGGTCGGGGGTCCACAGGAATGTCCTCTTGGGGCTCATCAGGGGGCGAAGTGGTTGGGCAGCTGCGGAGATGTCCGGCGAAAACTCTGCTAACTGGTTGACGAGACCGATGAAGGACCTCAAGTTGGTGAGGTTAGCAGGGGTGGGAAAATCCATGATGGCGCGGACCTTTTCCGGGTCAGCTGCGATACCATTCCTTGAGAGGGTGTACACACAAAAGTCCACTGAAGAGCTGGCCAGAACAAACTTGTCGGCATTTAGGGTGATGCCGTGCTTCCGGCACCTGTTGAGTACCTCGTAGATACGGCAGAGGTGATCCATGTAATCCTCATCGTACACGAGTATGTCGTCGACCACTTTCACGCAGTTTGCCAGACCTTGTAGAGCCATATCACCTCGAAGACAGAAAGCGTCTCCTGTAGCGGCGAATCCCATGGGGCCACGGGAATAACTGTAACGTCCATGCGGGGTAATGAAAGTTGTGAGTGGTCGGTCTTCTTCGGCAAGCTCTATCTGCCAGCATCCACACAGGGCGTCCATCGTCGTGAAGAAGCACGCCTTCGGGTTCACACTGCGTATAGCTGCAAAGGGCGTGGGAGAAGGGTGCGCAGGACGAGACACCTGGCTGTTGAGCTTGGAGAGGTCAGTGGTGATCCGAACACCACCTTTGGGTTTTGCGACGACTACTATAGGGTGACACCATGGAGACGGGTCATCACCGTCTGGTGCAATAATTTCTTGGGCGACCATGGAGTCCAGCTCGTTTTTGACCGCCTCGCGGAAGGCCAAGGGGACCAGTCGAGGGGTGTAAATAGCGAAGGGCTTCGCGTCGTCCCTCAAGTGGATCCTCATGGGGGGACCTACCATCTTCTTGAGAGGCTTGGATACCAGAGCGGACTTGGTAACCAGAACGTCGCTGAATTCCTTCAGGAAGTACTTCCGAGCATCCGAAGGAGAGGTGTTACTGGCAAGAGGCAGGGGTAGGGCGGCAGCAGGGTCGTTGCTGCTCCCTTCCTGTACCCTGTTGGCGTGTTTTACCTCGAGAATAGGTTTGGGGAAGCCCTGGGAGATGATGGCCAACTCTTGACAATATCTGTAGGACAGCAAAGGAGTCGGGACACCGTTATGCACATCGATCCAGGCTTGACACGACCTGTTGCCAATGGTGACTTGTGCGTGGAGTGAACCTAGGGCTGGGGCCATCTGTGAACCATCTGCCGTGAAGCGGAGATCCTTGGGGGGCGGCCCTAGATCACTTGGAGAGAGCCCCAAGCATTGCAAATGCTGGGGACCGATGACTGTAGAATCAGCGCCGGTGTTGGGCAACATCTGAAGACGGGATGACACACTGCCGTAGGTCACGATGACACTGATGTACTGGGGGACTTTGGTCCTGGGATGCGGGGGGCAGCACACATTCCTAATATGGCTCGAGCGTTGTCCAGAGTCGTCATGCTTCTGATTGGAAGACTGTGGGCGGCCCTCATTGGTAGAAGGGCGCTGAAGCTTCCGCCGACGCTGTCCCTTGGGTTTGTTGGTAGGGCAACACTTGTCATAGTGGCCCAGACGACCGCACACATTGCACTGGACGTACTTAGCTGGGCACCGTACTGTGAGTGACCAGTGGCCCTTACGGTCACAACTGTTGCATGTAGACTCAGCAGCTGGACACACCTGTGTTCCGTGCTGCTTACCACAGTTGTTACAAAATGAACCGGGCGTGGACATGGTGGGCGAAGGCGTAGGAGCAGACTTTTTGTCCTTCTTGTACCGGGACACAGCGCGTACATTTAGTTCATTCAAAATTTGCCCTCTAAAACTCTGTGGAATTAACACCCTCATACCCCACAACACACATCCCTGTTCTACTGATAATTGACATCTCCTTAAATGATACGGTTGAAAGGTCTAAGGATGGACAAATCTCTGGCCATCCATTTAGTGTATACTCCAGGACTCTTCCTAATACAACATCTTTCCTAGTTTCATGAGCAATCATTCCGGAGGTGACTGGAAAATCTTCTGCTATCATGGCTACAGCATAAACCTTAGGCTCTACTCCATCATTTGATCCACTACCTGGCAACCTTGACAAAGCATCTGCATTGGAATGATCATCTGAACGTCTGTACTGTATCTCATAGTCATATGCCGACAATATCAAAGCCCATCTCTGCATTCTTGCTGCAGCAAGTGTAGGAACAGGTGATTTAGGACCCAAAATTGCCAAGAGAGGCTTGTGATCAATTATTAAAACAAAATTCCTCCCATATAGATACCGGTGAAATTTCTTTACTCCAAATATGATAGATAAAGCCTTTCTCTATTTGTGCATAATTTTTCTCGCTTTGGGTAAGAGTTCTCGAGGCATATGCATTGGGTCTTTCTTCACCGTTATCCATTATGTGACTTATGACAGCACCTAATCCATAGCCCGATGCATCACAAGCAAGCTTTAGTGTTCTACTGGTATCATAGTGGACCAAAACATCAGTACTAGATAGAGCAGCTTTACAATCTTCAAATGACTTCTGAGTTGCACTGTTCCATTTCCATGGTATCTCTTTCTTTAATAGTTCATGCAGAGGGGCTAAAACTGATGAAAGTCCACTCAAGAACCTTGAATAATACTGTATCATACCTAGGAAAGCTTTCAATTCACTGACATTTTTTGGAGCAGGTAAATTTACTATGGCTCCTACTTTATCTTCTACAGGTCTCAGCCCTTCTGCATTCACTTTGTAGCCAAGATAAGTTACTTCTTTAGCTAGGAATGAACATTTGCTCTTGTTGAGCCTGACATTGTGTGCCAACAATCTTTCGAATACTGTGGCTAGGGTTTTGACATGATTTTGGATGTCACTGTCAACAATAAGGACATCATCCTGAAAACATAACACATTGGGAAGACCCACAAGAATTTTGTTCATGATGCACTGAAATAACTTTGGTGCACTTTTAACACCATAAGGCAACCTTTTGAACTTATACAATCCTTTATGAGTGTTGATGGTAAGGTACTGTTGACTTTCAGCATCAACAGAGACCTGAGCATATGCTTGGGACAAGTCTAACCTAGTGAAAATGGTTCCACCTGTTAGTGCAGCAAACAAATCTTGAGATGTGGGTAAGGGATATTGCTCATCCTCAACAGCTTGGTTAATGGTAACTTTATAATCACCACATAGTCTAACAGATTTATCAGCTTTAGGTACAATTACTATTGGAGCAGCTCAATTGCTCTTGGCGGTTTTCATAATAATTCCCTCATTCACAAGTCTGTCTAATTCCTTCTCAACCTCACCTTTCAATGCATAAGGAACAGGTCTGGACTTAGCATATGTGGATGTAACATTTTTGCCAATGGTGATATGAGCTTCATAACCCTTTATACCACCCTGTCCCTTTACAAATAAAATCTTGTATTTTTCAAGCATTTTCTCAAGACCTGGAATACTGTTACACATTCTAATACTAAATATCTCCTTCCAGTCCCTCTCAAGTTCACACAACCAGTTCTTACCTAACAAAGTTGGTCTATTCACATAACTAGCTATAATTAATGGCAACTTTAAATTCTGATTTTTGTACTTTACCTCACACTCTAATTTACCTTCTGTGTTCAAAATCTCTCCAGTATAAGTTCTCAACTTGACACCTGAGTCTTCTAAAGGCACATGCGCAAATAGTTTCTCATACATATCTTTACTCATTATGGAGAAATCAGCTGCAGTATCCATTTCCAGGGTTACAGGTGTGTCATTAATACACAAGTCCACATTATACCTATGTTTAACTTTCTCTTCACGACTGGTGTAAATAGTAAACACATGGGCACTCTCATCATTATGAGATCCAAAATTACTAACACTCATGAATACTGTTTTTCATTTCCTTCTCTCCACCTTCAACTGCATATACTCTACCTCTATCACTTCTACAGGCAGGAGCAATATGTCCAATACGTTGACAATTGTAACATTTTGAATTCTTGAACTTACACTGAAAACTTTCATGTTTCCATCGGCACCTCTTACATTTTAAATCAGCATGTGTTCCTTGTTTTGTGGCATACTTATTCCTTTTGGCTACAGTTACTTTACACACTGAGCCACTACTGCCAACTGTTTCACTACCAGCATTGGGAACAAATTCTCTGGTGTTTTTCTCGGCCAATTCCATGCTTGTAGCTATCTGACATGCACTTTCAAAAGTTAAGTTAGTGGTGTTCATTAACTTATTCTGTATTTTTTCATAATTCAGGCTTATTACAAACCTGTCTCTTAGAGCTCGGTTCAAGAACTGTCCAAAGTTACAGTGAATGGATAACTTCTTCAAAGCTACTATATAATTACATACTGATTCATCTTTACCTCTATCTCTGGTGCCAAATCTGTAACTTTCAGCGATCTCAAGTGGAGCAGGATCAAAATGTTGCTTCAGAATCTTGGTAATCCTCAATGTTCTACTTTCCATCTCCTATGAATTTTAGTCTCTCCTGCAGTGTTCTTGCTTTGCGTAGATCATCAAGGGCCCCTTTCTGTCACATTGTCAGTCTTCTATTCATTGCTGCCACATTTCTTTGCACTTAGACCTTGCATATGGCCAATATTTGATGAGCTAATGTGGCCAGGGGGCTGTCGTGAGTATAATTGATGATGAGGGAAGTCATCTCTCGGATCATTTCTTTGGTGGCTGCACACTTGGGTGGTTTAAAGAGGTTAGCTGGCGACCACCTGACCACTTCTGAGTAGACTTCTTTGACCCACTTCTCCGCATCATCCCCTGACAAGCCTTTCCAATTTGTTGACTGTATATCACTCACCTCATGAACAGTATTTTCCGACTGAGTGGGTTCACTGCTATTGTCTTACCTGTCGTCATCAGGTGATGGATCTCTGCCATAGGAATTTTGACAGCTGGTCCTTTTTCTGCAACCCACACATTGTGTGTTACTTCTCACACAAATGCATGTTGTGCATTTCTGATTCTAGCCTGAGCACTGACAAACACATTTGCCAGCCTTGATATCGACCTGGGAAGGAGAGAGCAGTGGGAGAGGTAGGTTGAATTGAAACAGTTTTCAATTGAAACAGTTTATTTAGCCAGAAAAACACATATACGGAGTGGATAATAATAGCAATATTAACATGGCTGAGCCAGTTGGGAGGGGAAGGGAGGGGAGGGTCAGTTTTGGTGTACGTGCCGACGGGGCACAGCGGGGCTGGGCGGAAGAGGCTGGGGCTAGGCTCGGGGCGAGCGGGACCGTTACCACCCTTGACCTGTTAGGGTTACAAGCCACGGCCTACATGGCACATACAAACACCAGCGCCACCTACTATACAGTTCCCTTATCTCCAATAACTATCTACTACTATTTTTTTTTATAATGGCCTCCATCCTCTCTTAATAGCCATACCTTCGCCACCATTTTATTACCTTAGAAATTAAATATCCTAATACATAAGTAGCTGTCACTCAGAATCGAGTACAGCATGCCCTGAAGATTAACGGACCTCGATTATTTGCGGATGACACCCTCGATGTACTTGTAAATAGTAATAGGACTTTGCAGCAGCCTCACAACTAAATTCCTATTCGAGCTACCATGGTTACATCCACCAAGAACAAGTGGCTTACCTCATACTCTTGCTAGCTCTACAAGTACAAAGCATTGAGGAGATTTTACACATGAATTCTCGAATGAATAACACACACAAAGTAATCTGTACTTAACATTGGACTCATACAACAACACTGCATGAGCGGGTCATGTTTATGTCACGGGTGATTGACAAGTGGACGGTGAATGAGTCCGGCCAGCAATCTCTCAGCGGCTGGCTGAGCTTGGCTGCAGGTGAGATCTCGGCTCACCCCATGACTGTGTTATACGACACAATCTGATTGTAAAATCTGCCATCCTTTTCCTAGAAAGATGTTGGATGACATCCGGGCATACACCAACTAACCAGGGTCTGCCTAGCACCTATGAACGGAGTGGAGTCGTGGCTTAGAATGAAGTCAGGGGCCCGCGGACTCTCCCCACAGCCAGCGTCTCGACCAGTACCAGACCCATACACTACTAGAAGCTCACCCCGACATCAGAAGGACGAAGCAACTCAGGGGCAAGAATGCAGTCATTGCAGACTGGGTTGGCTTGGGGGACCCACCCAAGACCATTCAAGTCCGTGGTGCCTATCGGACTCTGAAGGTAACTCTATATCAGCCTCCTACCTGGAGGTGTTACAGTTGTCAACACTGGGGCCATGTGGCCCGATTATGCCCCTCGACTAAGCCGTGGTGTGGTCTCTGCTCAAGACAACATGCAACACAGGCTTGCAGAGATGCAGTTGCTCAAAGGGGTGTCATTCAACAGAAGTGTATTAACTGCAAAACAGTTGGAGTTCCTGTATGGCACCCTGACTGTCCTAGAGCTCCTACGCCCCTTCAGCGCCCAGACCCGCCACCCAGGCAGGTCTCAAGAAACACTACTGCTGCTAGGGTACTCCCTACGGCCAACCCCTGGCCCACCCTCCACACCAAAGCTCCAGGATCATCACCAGCAGTCATCGAAAGATCAACATGGGGCAACGCAGACGTACTGACACAACAGCTAGCTGCCAACACACCCCGTGAACACGCACAAAGTGGAGAGATCAATGATTTGAAAAATGAAATTAAAGAACTGAAAGCTCAATTTACAGCTCAAACTGATATGTTAAAGAGCCTCTGTGATACACTCCAGAAAAGAACACCACCAACACAGTGCAGCAGCTATGGAAAGATTACAGTCAAACTGAAGACATTCAGATGTCAGTACCGGATGTGGAAACTCAAGACCCACCAGGAACTAGTGTCCATGAAGAGGAAAATAGTGATACTGGTAACAGTTCTACTGATGCCTCTCGTGGACATGGTCAATGAAGATGAACAAACACAAACAGAAAATGGCAGTGATGTCGAGTGTAACCAAAGTGTGTTGTTGTCTGCCACTGAAATACAACTTGTTGATCAGGACATGCTCCAGAAATGTTTCAAAAAGGTTAAATGGCCTACTGCCTGCCGAAGGGACAGGCAGCTTAGAGAAAAAAAAAAAACAGTATCATACAGTGCCTTTTGCTTCTTTCCAAATGCAGTTCATAATGGCCAGTGTTAATACCAGACAAAGATACAGAGCGGTGAAGGTGATGAGTTGGAACATCTCATCCCTTAGAAAACGATACCCTGACCTACACCACAAAGTTGTGACTGAGGACATCGATATTGTGTGTCTGCAGGAGTGTCTCACACCTAATGGTAAGCCCCAACCCAGTCTGCCCAATTATGTGTATTATGATCCTAGTTCTACTCACACATGTTTGATGTATGTTAAGAAGTCACTCCTGCTTGTACCTCTTGTATCCAAAAAGACTACCAACCTTCAGCATCATGGGATCACTATCCACCTGGGCAACTCCACACTCAACGTGCTAAATGCCTATGCTCCCTCAGATCAGCTTCAGTACACAGATCTCCCAGACTTTTTACACACTGAGCCCACTGTCCTGATGGGTGACCTGAATACTAGACACAAGAAATTAGGTGACTCCACCACTAACACCAATGGTAGGAGACTTATCTCACTTCTCAGCGCATATGAAGATGTTTCATATTATAGGTAATAATGAACCAACACACATCTATGGCGGGGCTCTGGACAGGTGTATTGGTTTTAATCTATCATACACAACTCATAGCTCTGATGTTGTTACTAATCTTATGTCTGACAACAGTCCAATCCAAGCTAGTATACATGTAGCCAATGACACCCCCACTGGTGGTAAACTCAACAGACGTAGTGTGGAGGTATGAGATATTGGTTCACACTCAGGATAGCATGGAGAAAGGAAAATCACAATGTGCTCACTGTATTCATATTGTATTGGATGTACAATGCAGCTTGTTGCTGGGTAGGTAGCAAGGTAATAAGCGTTGAGTAGAGAGAGCTGGGTGGTAAGGGTGCCCAGAGGAGGGACATGCGGCTTGAGGGACGCCAAGGTCGCTGGCGGGAGCGGCAGCCTTCAGGCTGGTGCGGAGGAGATGGTGTTGCTTGAAGGTGGCACTGGGTAGAAAAGAGGGTGGTCACAGCGGTGTCAGGTCTTATAAGGCGGGGGTAGACGTCGGTAGATAGTTGACCCCCGCTCCGTGGGCGGCGCTGGAGGCGTAGGCTGGGGAATTCGAGAAGGTTCGGTGCTTGTAGGGGAGGAATCCACTACAGTAGAATCACAGTCAAGCAAGAACATGAAAGCCAGTTCATAGACTTCATCCATGACTGGTACAAGGACTACAAGCCTGACAACTACCAAAGTTTCCATTACGATCTGATAGATAGGACTTATACATACTTCACCAACAATGCCTCCACCAAAAAAAAGGAGAAAACGTGGT
Source organism: Homarus gammarus (assembly GCA_958450375.1). Lineage (NCBI taxonomy): Eukaryota > Metazoa > Arthropoda > Malacostraca > Decapoda > Nephropidae > Homarus > Homarus gammarus. The sequence goes on from CAUDMG010000194.1 coordinate 601,249, forward strand.
CAGCAACAGGCAACAACAGTGCTATGATGACCCTAAACTGAAAAAAAAATTCAGGGCTAGAGTCAGGAGGGTGGGTAAGGGTTACAAACAAAATAGAACACCTCAAATGTTACAATTGTATCAAGCTTCCCTTGCTGCTGTCAGGGAACGTGTAAACGAACTCAGACAAAATGCATGGGAGACAAATGTCAACAGCCTGAACCAACACACATCCCTCAGCAAAGCCTGGAAAGACAAACACAATCAGAGGTAAAAACAGTAGACACGTCTCCCATCCAAACCCTCTGCAAAAGTCAAATGAGCTAATAACAAAGTGGGCTCGTGTCTAGCTATGACATGTTACCAACTAGGACTCGGGGACTCCTTGATGCGAAGTCTGTAGAGAGAAGTAATCTTATCAACTTTATGCTGGGCAAACAGCACGATGAGTGTGATGTTTCATGTACTGAGTGGGAGCTTGACGCCACCCTCGCCAGGGGCATATCTACTTCCCCTGGAGAGGACGGAGTCACATACAACATCGTTAGACTACTAAGGCGTGTGCCGGGCAATCCATTATTGGTATTGTACAATATGAGTCATGCTGAGGGCCAACTACCCACATCATGGACCAGCAGTATTGTTGTACCAATACCGAAACCAGGACAGCCTGATGCCTTTCGTCCCATATCACTAACCAGCTGACTGTGTGAAACCTTTGAGAGGATGGTTCTTGGCAGACTCTTATATAGAATCAGAGAACACATGTCTCCTAACATAACTGGCTTCACCCATGGTAAAGGTGTACATAATTGCATCACCACATTCCTAACTGTGCATGGTGATGAAAGGCACAGATACACCACCATTCTTGACCTAAAAGCTGCATTTGACATTGCCAATAGACAACTGATATTGTACGAACTAGCCAAACTGGATATTGGAGGTAGGCTGTTACACTGGATAAGTGGTTACCTAACCAACAGAAGGGCTGCTGCACTGTTTCAGGGTTACAAAAGTGAAGTTAAAGATATGCAACTTGGTACCCCTCAAGGTGGAGTACTTAGCCTCACTTTGTTCAATGTTCTTATGAATGCATAATTAAATTTAATACCAGACAACCCCAGCAATATCATAATCAGCTATACTGATGATATTCTTATACACACTAAAACTCATCGTGAAATGCAAACCACCCTGAACCATGTTATATGCAGCCTGTGAGAACCTCGGTCTTATTATCTCCACTGAGAAAACTAAGGTGTTCAACAAACAAGCTGGTAACCGCAAATGCGGCCCGCCAAGTTCAAGATAGGTAACAACACTATTGACTATGTTTCTTCTTTTAAATATCTTAGTGTCTCCGTCCCTTGTACCCTACCTGCCATACAACAGCTAACTCGCCAATGTACAGACAGACTGAGACCTCTTAAAAGTGTAGAGGGGTACAGCCCACATTATGGTGCTAATATTAGAATTGTTAAAACAATGTACTACCCTGCACAAAAGTCGTGTCCACTACCCAGCCAGTGAGGTTTCGAAAAGCCTTGAGTCTGAATTTTCGAAACAGCTGGGGGAATTCTGTGGTCGGCCAACAGATGTCGCCCACTGTAGTGTGTGTGTGTGTGGGGGGGGGGGGGGTGGGAATAGAGGAGGTGGGGGCTGGATGAGAGGCAGGTCTATTTATTATTTACAGTAAACCCTCGCTTTACGCGGTTTCACTTTACGCTTTTCCACGTTTACGCTGTACCCTGCCGAACACGGAATGCTCACTTTCTGCGGTGTGTGTACCCTTTTACGTGGAAAGCTGCTGGCAGTTCTCTCGCGCCGCGCCATTTTTGGATCCAAACCTCCCGCCATCTCTCCCGCCCTCTCCCATGTTGTGTAAGCGGCGCGAGTAGGTTGCGCAGTGTATGTCTTTGTTTCGTTTTCGGTGACGTCATATGACGTATCTGACTGTGATTGGGCAAAGCATCCTTACCTCCCCTCCCTGCTAGCTGTGATTGGTTTAATGTACTATGACGTGCCCCGCCGCGGGAGCGTTCAAGCCCCTTGACCTACCCGCGTCAGTTACACCCCTCCCTGCTACACTGTGTATATCGGTATCCATTGTTCCGTAAGAATGGCTTCCACCGGACCACCACCACCACCACAAAGAAACCTTGCATTACCTGGACCCAGCCGCCCTAAGCCAAAGAAGACACTACGTTCCTTAAGCTACGAAATTAAATATAAGATCATACAAGAGTTGGAGAAAGGAACAAGACAGGTTGATCTCACACGCCAGCATGGTGTTAATGAGTCTACGATCAGGACAATTAAGAAGGATGCAGCCAAGATAAAGGAGCACATGAACATCACAAAGTCTACAGGTGCTTCTATGATCAAGTATTGCCACAACCAGGTGCTTCTCATGACGGAAAAATTACTTGTGAGCTACTTGGTTCGTCAGGCGCGACGGAACATGGCGGTGGACACGCGCTCAGTTAAGGAGTACGCATGTGAACTGTATGCTGCAGTGTCACGAAAGATGGGAATTGCAGAGCCCAAACCCTTTAATGCTTCCTCTGGGTGGTTACAGAGGTTTAAGAAGAGGAACAAGATCACCAATATCAACATTGGTGGTGAAGAAGCTAGTGTTGACCGTGTTGCGGCTAGGGAATTTCCTCCGTTTTTACGTGAGATTATGGAGGAAGGACAATACACCGACCACCAGGTGTTTAACATGGACGAATCTGGTCTTTTTTGGAAAAAGCTACCTTCCAAGACCTTCGTTGTGAAAAATGCCAGCAAGTGTCGGGGCCGGAAGTTGCAGAAGGAGCGCATCACCGTCCTGTTTACCACCAATGCCTCCGGTACCTGTAAGCTCAAGTTATCGGTGATCCACACAGCACGCAAGCCGCACGCCTACAAGAGCATGGACATGACCAAGCTAAATGTCCACTGGCTGACCGCACGTAAGGCGTGGATGTTCTCTACTCTGTCCCTCTCCTGGTTTGATGACTGTTTCTTTCCTGACGTTACGAAATTCTGTGAGCAACACAATGTTCCATTCAAGATTTTGTTGCTGCTTGACAACGCACCAGGACACTCGCCCCTACTGTTAGATCGTCACCCCAACGTAAAAGTGGTCTTCCTTCCTCCCAACACTACGTCTATAATACAGCCCATGGACCAAGAATTGATCTGTAATGTAAAAGCTGCATTCTCTGCCAAGAAATTCAAGCTCCTGAACGACTACACCAACACCAAGGAAGAGTTGCGTAACCTGAGTGATACCAACACCGATAGCAAGAGCGAAGACGACGAAGATCAACAGTTGGCAGAGCAAGAAGTACTTGTGAGACAATTTTGGAGAACATTCAATGTCAAGAAAGCTGTGGACTTCTTGGTGGAGGCATGGGATCAGCTGTCTGTAGCAACTGTTCGTCACGCATGGAGACATGTGTTGCAAGGTATTCCGGGTGTTAGGCAGAGTAAATCTGTGACTGGTGAGGTTCAGACTGTTGCAGTAGCAGTGGACCTTGCCAGAGAGGCTGCACAGAGTGTTACAGCTGCAGGCTTCTCCGAGACCACCAACGATGACATCCTGGAGGTGATAAGGGATCCTGATGTGACTACCGACGAGATGGTAGATGATGATGACGTAAGTGAAGAGGCAGGTGGTGCGTCATCCCAAGAAGAACGCCAGTTATCCCATAGTAATGTAAGGGGTGCCATCGAGTGTATTGAGAAAGTCAAGCTCCTCCTTTCCGACGACCCTGACGCTAACAGGTATGAAATCTTCACTACCCAGCTGTTGCAGACTATGGAGCCCTACATCAAGGTTTATCACGACAACATAAACACCAGCCGTCAGCAAAGCATAACCGAGTTCTTGGCCCTCAACCCACCACAGCCAGCCCAAGCCAGTGATAGTGACAGAGACAGAGACAGTGATGATGACTTTGAGGGATTTGTCAGGGAGGCACTAGTAAGCGTGGATGACAGCGATGAAGACTCACCTGAGGGCCAGTAGCCTGCCCTCTGCCTCGGAACCAGCCTCCATTCCCCTACGCCGACCCATCTCTTCAACTAACGTAAGTGTTAACCCCAACCTTGTTTTTTTCTAACCCAACCTTCAGTATATTATTCTCTTATTGATTGTTCCCTTCTATATTATGTGTGTGTGAATACCATCATAAAGTTAAGATGTTATTTTTAGTAAAACGTAGGTATTGTGTCGGGAAAAAGTGGAGTTTGGGGGTTGGCCCGGTCTCTAGTTCAATTAATCCCATATGTTATGTTGTTCACTTTACGCGGGCCGCCGTGGGTTCAATTAACCGCGTAAAGTGAGGGTCCACTGTATACCACCATAATTTCAAGCTGCCTTTTTAACTACGTTTTGTCTAACAGTTGTTTCTTTATGGTTACGAATTCATGGAACAGGTGCAGTGTCCTGGGTGCTTAATGCCGCTCAGGTCACAATGATACTTTAAAGAGTGGAATATATTAAGGAAAAAAGTGAAATTTGCAAGGATCAGCTAGTTTTACTCAGCGGCCACGTCACAATTTTGTTGTTATTCCGACAAAGAGATTATGGTATTATTTATTTATATTCCACCCATCCTTTGCTTAATAAATATTTGTGATAATATGCAACATTATATAATTATATACCTATGTTAAAAAGAGTGGAGTGAAAAAGATATCAGTTTTGTAAAATAGTATTCAGACTTAATCTAGTTCCAATTCTTCCAAGTTTCAGCATTTAAACACCCCACCACAATATGCAAGCTTCATATATTTTGGAGTGTGCTCAGTTACCGTGATTATTGTGTGCTGAATATCATGAGCATTTCAATGATGGTAGTAGTTGTAACTATATAATTATATTGTGTTATAAGACAACACATTCCACGACGTGCCATACAGATCATTGTATACCACACAATACATAATTTGTGGCTGTTAAGTTACTTTGTTATGAATTTTCATGCGATATAATTTAAGACATCATTAAGGACATGGATTTAAGATAACACTGTAGGTGTGCTAATATATATTAATTGTATTTACAAACAAAACCAAAATCCAAACAATACACCAATACACACATCTTAGTATTTGGTCTAGCCACCCATTGCATTCAGGACTTCATCAAGGCGATTAGGGATGGAGTCAACCAGCTTCAGGCACACCCCTGTTCATCGACGTATACTCTCCCACACGTCGTAAGCTTTGGCCTCTATTGCTGCACAGGTTCGCTGCTCCCCAATATCCCAATCACGTTTCATCATGGCCCAAATATGTTCAATCGGATTAATATCACATCCTAGTTGTTGGCCAGTCGATGACCTCAATTTCAGGGTGATCCTGGAGGTAGTCCTTCACTATGTTGCTGGTATGAATGGGATTGTTGTCATGAACCAGCCTGATAGTTTGGGGGGCTGTAACTGCCATAGCCCGGACTGTAGGAATTAGCACTTGCTCCAGGATGTCTACATACTGCTCACCAGTGAAACGGCCACTGATCTTGACCAGTTCACCTGGCCCATGTGTCCACATCCACCCCCAAAATGACACTGACACCCTACCACTCACTGCGATATGTTGAATGTGTTTCTCTGGGCGGTCGTCAGCACTGCCTTGCTTCGGCTCCCACTGACCTGAACACCATTTCATCGGTAAATATAATGGTTCTCCAGTATTCTTCTCTATGTGAAAGGTGTTCCAATGCAAAGTCGAGTCGACACTCCTTGTGAGTAGGTGTTAGCCACCCTTTGTGAGCTGGAATATGGCAGTCGATCCCGGCTTCGTGTCTCGTCGTCATGTGATGGCAGTCGAGGCCCAAATTTCTTGTATGCTCCACTGATGTTCGCATTGGATATGCCGTTGCAGCTGCCATGATCATGGCGTCCATCCTTGCCGACGTTACTCGTGGCCTCCCTCTTCGAGGTTTCGTCTCCACTGAGGCCTCTTTCTCCCACGGGCAGATCCACCTCCTAATCGTCTTGGTGCTCCTCCCCACTTCGAGAGCAATATTCAGCACAGTTGCCCTGGCTCTCCACATCCCAATGATTTGGCCTCACTCAGCAATCACTGCCAACGAATTTGCTTGTCCTGCAGGCATATCTGTAATGGCAGAGTAATATTGTGTTGTGGTAACTGATGCAGGCTTTTATATACTAGAGTAAATTAATGGTATTAGTAACACCTAGGTTAAGTATTATTACTCTGACATAACGTTTTGGTAAATCTTTTAGGATCAACTGCCCAAGAAACCCTTCCTATTCCATGTATTCATATTGAACTGCAAGTAGATCCCCCCCCCCCCCCAACCTCCACCCCTGCGACTGTAGAGTGAACATTCGCCGATAATCATCATCATCATCAAGATTTAGCTTAATCAGACCACTGACACCCATTTGAGTCTCTCCTAGGGCTGGCCAGAGGGATTGGTTAACATATATTTGTGTTTCTTTAATTTAGTGTAATATTGTTTGGAGGAGATTACAGTATTTCAAAAAGGTCAAAACTGAACTTAAGGAAAATTTTTGGGTCTCTGCTAAAATATCTTACATTGTAGGGTCAGTGAAGCACATTGTTTGATACCGATTATAAATAGGGCATTCAATGAGAATATGTTGGACTGTTATTTGTGTTCCGCAGTTGGAGAATATAGGTGGGGTTCCACTAGGGGAAGACATGAGTTGGCCATGCGTCAATCGCGTATGCCCAATTCTTAGACGATTCAGAATAGTTTCATGATGTCGAGAGGATTGTTTTGATGGTGACCAAGGATAAACTGATGATTTGATCATTTTTAGCTTATGACTTGTTGGTTCATTTTCCCAGGACTTTTGCCAATCGTCAAATATTAATTGTTTATAGGTAGTTAGCCTTGCCGATAATCAAAATATATGGTTTTCCACTGCTTTACATATATCTTTGACAATTTTCAGCTATGACATACTTATTTCTTATAAATAATTCATTTAAATTTTATTTTTTTACAAAGAATATTCACTGGTTCCAGAATGTATCTAAACTTAAGCCAGTGATGGTCAAGTCTGGTCTTAAATAAGTTCATACTCGGTGCTATCACAACACTACCGGTTACTCTAAATACAAGGGGGAGGAGCCATGTCGTCGGTTCTGTGAGTGTTCATTACAGTAGTCCAATTCGTCGCCATGGGTAGAATAGGGGGAGGGGGGTTGGGGAATGCAGGGGAAGGTAATGTGATGGAATGGAATGTTCGATTGACATTAGTCTTGGGGGTTGGGATGAAGGGAAGAGGTGGGGGAGGGAGGAGTGGGGGGATGGAGGGGGAGTGTGCTTAGGTGTGGTAACCCACGATGCTCAAATTATGAGGTTTAATAGTTGGGTGGGTAGAGGCGGGGGGGGGGGGGGTGAGGGAAGGCTAAGAGCGGAGTTGGAACTTGTGAACATATGATGTTGTTTAATGCAAGTTATGGAACATTACAGTATCTTCAAATGGGTTTTAACGTTATTAATAGGCCTTATGTAATCCACCAATAAGGATGACAACAGCACACAGTATGGCTGCAATTGGTAAGAAAAATAAAATATAACATGGCAAAATTTTTGACCTGCGTAATTTTTACAACCCACCTCACGCCTAAAGTAAACCGAAAAATGCTTATGTGTATAAAAGATTTTCAACTCAATATCACATATTCTTTCACCTCAACAAATATCTGCTGTCACTCATGGGACACCCTGCAATAGTATAAGGACGACAGGGGCTATGTTGACAAATTAATGTGACTTACCTGTTGGTGACGTCGATGGTAGGAATGAGACCTTGGCATGTTTCAGTGTTCGATATCACCTCCTTCCCCTGGTGTGGGTGGCGCCAACTTTGGTAACAACTTGTGTATTCTCTGTGACTACCATTACTGGTAGTCACAGAGAATTAATTACTGGTGTGCCCATCAGTCTCACCGTCGCAGCCATGAACGGCAGAGATATGGTCGTTGTAGTGCTTTTATTTACCTGTTACACATCTCTCACCATGCTTAATAATATTAACTATCTTCATGACATTCTTATTGTTATCAGTGTTTGCGGAATTCACGATGTTATGCTCCACCTACACACAGCCTATTACTAGACTAACCCCCCACCTCCTCTATTCCCCCCCCCCCCCCCCCACACACACACTACAGTGAGCGACATCTGTTGGCCGACCATAGCATTTCCCCCAGCTGTTTCGAAACTTCAGACTCAAGGCCATTCGAAACCTCACTGGCTGGGTAGTGGACACGACTTTTGTGCACGATAGTACCTAGGCTATATAACATATCTGATAGATTACCACGCACCAACCCTGGTCCTTCGTGACAGGAAAGGCGTTGACAAGCTCGAGAAAATGCAAAATAAAGCCCTCAGAATTATCCTAGGAGGTCCCATGAGCACCAAAGTACTTAATATGAGGAAAGAACTAGGTATATCCAGTGTTAAAGATAGAATAATTGAAGTCAACCTCATGATAGCCCTGAGGCTTCTGCGTGGTGATCCTGATAATATTGTTTCCTTAAAATTGATAGAATGTATGAACCATGGGACTGGTAAGTCCAAATGGATCCAAACTACAGCTACACATATGAAGATGTTTGGACTAGACCACCTGTACAAAGATGAGAAACAACAGCGCTTCCTGCCACCTTGGCGGACAGTTCCCTTCGATATCACAATACCGACATATCCGCCTAAAGAATTAATTATGCAAAGTATTTATCTCCAACACACTGCCAAAGTGAGAGCTATTGAACACATACACACTCTACAGACTGATGATAATATCACACAGCCTGTGGGAGGGCTGGAAGTGCTATTGTTGTGACTCAACCTGACGGTAATGTAATTGAGAAAGGAGTCAGAATTAACAACTGGGTATCCACTCTACAAACTGAATTAGTTGCCATACTCACAGTTATTAAATTCACTGTCACTTACAGTCTCATCATCACTAACTCCAGGGCCGGATTTACATACTTGTGGGCCCCAGGCCAAACTCATCAGTGGGCCCCCAAATTTTTAGAAATGTTTGCATGTTTCAATAATCTATATATATACAGTATATATATATATATATATATATCATTTTAGTCCATATAACACACAGACTTTTGAACATATAATCAACGACCTCACCAGCCAGGACTCGAACCCTCGACCTAATGTATGGGACCAGGGAATGCTACCGACCATACCACAAGAGCACTAAAAGCAGTTCTAGACTAGGTGATATTTCACACAAAGCCTGTTCATCGAGCTGAAGGCGCCGTGAACCTCTCATTGGGAACTGCCCGTGCTGCTTATGGAGATGTCAGGAGCATTTTACCCAATGCAGCTGGCATGAAACACGAGGTACCATGTATACTTAATTTTTAGTCCATATAACGCGTGGACTTTTGAACATATAATCAACGACCTCACCAGCCAGGACTCGAACCCTCGACCTACTATGTGGGACCAGGGAATGCTACCGACCATGCCACAAAGACACTAAAAACAGTTCTAGACTAGAACTGCTTTTAGTGTCTTTGTGGCATGGTCGGTAGCATTCCTTGGTCCCACACAGTAGGTCGAGGGTTCGAGTCCTGGATGGTGAAGTCGTTGATTTTATGTATATATATATATATATATATATATATATATATATATATATATATGCTGATAACCACAAGGAAAGATGAAAACATGAAGTTCCCATGCGCCATCATGTAATTCATATCTTCAGGGGAGAGTACAGACTAAAGAGAAGCACATAACAAGGTATATATATATATATATATATATATATATATCCATCCAAATCATTTTCCTTGTCATCGTCTGCAGTACCAAACAGCTTCTCCCAGTCCTCTCCTTGAACAGGGCTAGAGGGTACGTGTTTTTCGAATCGTTTTCAGTTAAAAAACCGTTACATGACATGTATATTTTACCCAAACTGCGCCTGAATGAATATATTCTCGGAAATAAATAGTAGTTTTGCTGAAACTGATGTATTTCAATGTAAAATAGGATAAAATACATGACGAAAACTAAAGACTTTACCTAAGCTTCCGATGTTCTTGAGATGTTATTCGTTTTTTTTACTAGTTTTCGGTTAAAATACTGTTATATTACAATGATATTCTATTCATGCTGTGCTTGATATAATACATTCACGGAAATGTAATATTTTTTGCTGAAATTACGTACGCATTAGAGTGGAAAGTGGGTTAAAATCGTGACGAAAACAATGACTTTGAAATATAATGCAATATTAACACCTAAGTCGGTTTATTCGGACAATCGGCTAAAATGGACACCCTTCCCCCCCCTATTACTCCGAATTAACGAGGGTCGACTGTATATATAGGAGGGTGAGATCAAGTCCACAATGGTCAGGTATTAGGTAATGACCCTACTAATCTTCAACAGCACCTCAGCAGTCGGTAGTCAGGTCAGAGGGTAAGATGACCCAACGTTCTCACCTGGTTACAAATCTTCTTAATTACGAAATTATCCAGTTTGTACATACCATTACTCAAATTCATGTTGACGGATTCGGTATGTTTAATGAGACTGGATTCTATAATGTTCCTACTGTCAATTGAATTACAAGGTAATATTGAGGAGGAATTATCCCAGTTAATGCAATGCTTATTATCCCTCAAATGAACAAACAGAGCATTGGATTCCTGGCCTGTCCTAACACTATATTTATGTTGTTTAAGTCTAGTTACAAGATCTTTACCTGTCTGGCCTAAGTAAAGCATATTACATTCCTTGCAAGGAACCTTATAAATGCAGCCACCTGTATTGTTGAGGGAGTTCTTGATTAACATTTGTTTAACAGTGCATGAGTTTTTAAATGCCACATTGACGTTTCACGCACACCTTCAGTGATTTACTTGCATATATATATATATATATATATATATATATATATATATATATATATATATATATATATATATATATATATATGCAAGTAAATCACTGTAGGTGCGCGTGATCTAGGTATATGCTGATAACCACAAGGAAAGAAGAAAACACGAAGTTCCCAAGCGCTTTCGTGTAATTCACATCTTCAGGGGTGAGTACACGAAAGCGCTTGGGAACTTCGTGTTTTCTTCTTTCCTTGTGGTTATCAGCATATATATATATATATATATATATATATATATATATATATATATATATATATATATATATATATATATATATATATATATATAAATTTTACTGTAATTATTTTGCAATGACCAAATGTCATCAAATATTACATAATATTATAATGTAAGAAATAAGAATTTCAACACAATGTGACACATCATTACTTTTAATCAAATTAGTTCTATATCACGTACACTCGGAAACCATATTGTCTCGCACACCTGGGTCGGCGCTGGAGGTTAGTACAGTGTCCTTTCTGGATGGGGGCCTACTCTAACTATCACGAGGCAACACACGCACGAACACACACAGTCATAGTACGGCTGTATAGATGATATTATGTATAAATATTGTATTTGGAATTTTATACTCTGCATTATCTTCATTATATATAAACACGAAGAAAAATTACGAAAGTTGCAGGCCTATGAGGTAAAACCTGCACTTGGACATCGCCCAAACCACAGCCAACAGCTCCAACTCAATAGTGGCGTAGCGCGTCTCGGTATCAGAGAGGAAACGCGAGCCACGCTGGATGAGCCGGAACTGCTCTCCACCGTGATCCTGCAATAGGGCGTATCCCACGCCGTACAAGCGTGAGGCATCTGTCTGCAGAACCGTCGGCAAGGCTGGGTCAAATGTGGCGAGGACAGGTGGACTAGACAGGGCCTGTTTCACTTGCTGGAAGGCCTTGTCGTGGTCGGGGGTCCACAGGAATGTCCTCTTGGGGCTCATCAGGGGGCGAAGTGGTTGGGCAGCTGCGGAGATGTCCGGCGAAAACTCTGCTAACTGGTTGACGAGACCGATGAAGGACCTCAAGTTGGTGAGGTTAGCAGGGGTGGGAAAATCCATGATGGCGCGGACCTTTTCCGGGTCAGCTGCGATACCATTCCTTGAGAGGGTGTACACACAAAAGTCCACTGAAGAGCTGGCCAGAACAAACTTGTCGGCATTTAGGGTGATGCCGTGCTTCCGGCACCTGTTGAGTACCTCGTAGATACGGCAGAGGTGATCCATGTAATCCTCATCGTACACGAGTATGTCGTCGACCACTTTCACGCAGTTTGCCAGACCTTGTAGAGCCATATCACCTCGAAGACAGAAAGCGTCTCCTGTAGCGGCGAATCCCATGGGGCCACGGGAATAACTGTAACGTCCATGCGGGGTAATGAAAGTTGTGAGTGGTCGGTCTTCTTCGGCAAGCTCTATCTGCCAGCATCCACACAGGGCGTCCATCGTCGTGAAGAAGCACGCCTTCGGGTTCACACTGCGTATAGCTGCAAAGGGCGTGGGAGAAGGGTGCGCAGGACGAGACACCTGGCTGTTGAGCTTGGAGAGGTCAGTGGTGATCCGAACACCACCTTTGGGTTTTGCGACGACTACTATAGGGTGACACCATGGAGACGGGTCATCACCGTCTGGTGCAATAATTTCTTGGGCGACCATGGAGTCCAGCTCGTTTTTGACCGCCTCGCGGAAGGCCAAGGGGACCAGTCGAGGGGTGTAAATAGCGAAGGGCTTCGCGTCGTCCCTCAAGTGGATCCTCATGGGGGGACCTACCATCTTCTTGAGAGGCTTGGATACCAGAGCGGACTTGGTAACCAGAACGTCGCTGAATTCCTTCAGGAAGTACTTCCGAGCATCCGAAGGAGAGGTGTTACTGGCAAGAGGCAGGGGTAGGGCGGCAGCAGGGTCGTTGCTGCTCCCTTCCTGTACCCTGTTGGCGTGTTTTACCTCGAGAATAGGTTTGGGGAAGCCCTGGGAGATGATGGCCAACTCTTGACAATGTCTGTAGGACAGCAAAGGAGTCGGGACACCGTTATGCACATCGATCCAGGCTTGACACGACCTGTTGCCAATGGTGACTTGTGCGTGGAGTGAACCTAGGGCTGGGGCCATCTGTGAACCATCTGCCGTGAAGCGGAGATCCTTGGGGGGCGGCCCTAGATCACTTGGAGAGAGCCCCAAGCATTGCAAATGCTGGGGACCGATGACTGTAGAATCAGCGCCGGTGTTGGGCAACATCTGAAGACGGGATGACACACTGCCGTAGGTCACGATGACACTGATGTACTGGGGGACTTTGGTCCTGGGATGCGGGGGGCAGCACACATTCCTAATATGGCTCGAGCGTTGTCCAGAGTCGTCATGCTTCTGATTGGAAGACTGTGGGCGGCCCTCATTGGTAGAAGGGCGCTGAAGCTTCCGCCGACGCTGTCCCTTGGGTTTGTTGGTAGGGCAACACTTGTCATAGTGGCCCAGACGACCGCACACATTGCACTGGACGTACTTAGCTGGGCACCGTACTGTGAGTGACCAGTGGCCCTTACGGTCACAACTGTTGCATGTAGACTCAGCAGCTGGACACACCTGTGTTCCGTGCTGCTTACCACAGTTGTTACAAAATGAACCGGGCGTGGACATGGTGGGCGAAGGCGTAGGAGCAGACTTTTTGTCCTTCTTGTACCGGGACACAGCGCGTACATTTAGTTCATTCAAAATTTGCCCTCTAAAACTCTGTGGAATTAACACCCTCATACCCCACAACACACATCCCTGTTCTACTGATAATTGACATCTCCTTAAATGATACGGTTGAAAGGTCTAAGGATGGACAAATCTCTGGCCATCCATTTAGTGTATACTCCAGGACTCTTCCTAATACAACATCTTTCCTAGTTTCATGAGCAATCATTCCGGAGGTGACTGGAAAATCTTCTGCTATCATGGCTACAGCATAAACCTTAGGCTCTACTCCATCATTTGATCCACTACCTGGCAACCTTGACAAAGCATCTGCATTGGAATGATCATCTGAACGTCTGTACTGTATCTCATAGTCATATGCCGACAATATCAAAGCCCATCTCTGCATTCTTGCTGCAGCAAGTGTAGGAACAGGTGATTTAGGACCCAAAATTGCCAAGAGAGGCTTGTGATCAATTATTAAAACAAAATTCCTCCCATATAGATACCGGTGAAATTTCTTTACTCCAAATATGATAGATAAAGCCTTTCTCTATTTGTGCATAATTTTTCTCGCTTTGGGTAAGAGTTCTCGAGGCATATGCAATGGGTCTTTCTTCACCGTTATCCATTATGTGACTTATGACAGCACCTAATCCATAGCCCGATGCATCACAAGCAAGCTTTAGTGTTCTACTGGTATCATAGTGGACCAAAACATCAGTACTAGACAGAGCAGCTTTACAATCTTCAAATGACTTCTGAGTTGCACTGTTCCATTTCCATGGTATCCCTTTCTTTAATAGTTCATGCAGAGGGGCTAAAACTGATGAAAGTCCACTCAAGAACCTTGAATAATACTGTATCATACCTAGGAAAGCTTTCAATTCACTGACATTTTTTGGAGCAGGTAAATTTACTATGGCTCCTACTTTATCTTCTACAGGTCTCAGCCCTTCTGCATTCACTTTGTAGCCAAGATAAGTTACTTCTTTAGCTAGGAATGAACATTTGCTCTTGTTGAGCCTGACATTGTGTGCCAACAATCTTTCGAATACTGTGGCTAGGGTTTTGACATGATTTTGGATGTCACTGTCAACAATAAGGACATCATCCTGAAAACATAACACATTGGGAAGACCCACAAGAATTTTGTTCATGATGCACTGAAATAACTTTGGTGCACTTTTAACTCCATAAGGCAACCTTTTGAACTTATACAATCCTTTATGAGTGTTGATGGTAAGGTACTGTTGACTTTCAGCATCAACAGAGACCTGAGCATATGCTTGGGACAAGTCTAACTTAGTGAAAATGGTTCCACCTGTTAGTGCAGCAAACAAATCTTGAGATGTGGGTAAGGGATATTGCTCATCCTCAACAGCTTGGTTAATGGTAACTTTATAATCACCACATAGTCTAACAGATTTATCAGCTTTAGGTACAATTACTATTGGAGCAGCTCAATTGCTCTTGGCGGTTTTCATAATAATTCCCTCACTCACAAGTCTGTCTAATTCCTTCTCAACCTCACCTTTCAATGCATAAGGAACAGGTCTGGACTTAGCATATTGGTGTAACATCTTTGTCAATGGTGATATGAGCTTCATAACCCTTTATACCACCCTGTCCCTTTACAAATAAAATCTTGTATTTTTCAAGCAATTTCTCAAGACCTGGAATACTGTTACACATTCTAACACTAAATATCTCCTTCCAGTCCCTCTCAAGTTCACACAACCAGTTCTTACCTAACAAAGTTGGTCTATTCACATAACTAGCTATAATTAATGGCAACTTTAAATTCTGATTTTTGTACTTTACCTCACACTCTAATTTACCTTCTGTGTTCAAAATCTCTCCAGTATAAGTTCTCAACTTGACACCTGAGTCTTCTAAAGGCACATGCGCAAATAGTTTCTCATACATATCTTTACTCATTATGGAGAAATCAGCTGCAGTATCCATTTCCAGGGTTACAGGTGTGTCATTAATACACAAGTCCACATTATACCTATGTTTAACTTTCTCTTCACGACTGGTGTAAATAGTAAACACATGGGCACTCTCATCATTATCAGATCCAAAATTACTAACACTCATGAATACTGTTTTTCATTTCCTTCTCTCCACCTTCAACTGCATATACTCTACCTCTATCACTTCTACAGGCAGGAGCAATATGTCCAATACGTTGACAATTGTAACATTTTGAATTCTTGAACTTACACTGAAAACTTTCATGTTTCCATCGGCACCTCTTACATTTTAAATCAGCATGTGTTCCTTGTTTTGTGGCATACTTATTCCTTTTGGCTACAGTTACTTTACACACTGAGCCACTACTGCCAACTGTTTCACTACCAGCATTGGGAACAAATTCTCTGGTGTTTTTCTCGGCCAATTCCATGCTTGTAGCTATCTGACATGCACTTTCAAAAGTTAAGTTAGTGGTGTTCATTAACTTATTCTGTATTTTTTCATAATTCAGGCTTATTACAAACCTGTCTCTTAGAGCTCGGTTCAAGAACTGTCCAAAGTTACAGTGAATGGATAACTTCTTCAAAGCTACTATATAATTACATACTGATTCATCTTTACCTCTATCTCTGGTGCCAAATCTGTAACTTTCAGCGATCTCAAGTGGAGCAGGATCAAAATGTTGCTTCAGAATCTTGGTAATCCTCAATGTTCTACTTTCCATCTCCTATGAATTTTAGTCTCTCCAGCCAGAATTTGACGGACAGCAGGGTAGCTAGATACTGACGGTATGGCGGCTGGGCTGAATCTGCCGGCGGCGGAGATAGTTGCTGCCGTTATCACCTCCGTCCAACCACCCCAAGTGTCGTCTGCACCAGCAAACGAGCGAGTTAGCAGCGGTAACTAGCCGGAGGATCGTTGCCGCCCTTACAGTTGGTGTGGTTGGTGTGGGGGATCTACACCCTCCACCACCTCTTCTCTGTTGGTGAGGGAGAGGGGGAAAGAGAGAGGGGAATGGAGGAGGAGGAGGAGGAGGAGGAGAGGGGGTGTGGAGTTGTGGGAGGTGTGGGGGATCTCCACCCTCCACCGCCTCTTCTCTGTTGATGAGGTAGAGGGGGGAAAGAGAGAGGTGAATGGAGGAGGGGGAGGAGGAGGAGGAGGGGGGTGTGGAGGTGGGGGTGTGGGGGATCTACACCCTTCACCACCTCTCTTCTGTTGGTGAGGGAGAGGGGGGAATGAGAGATGGGAATGGGGGAGGAGGAGGAGGAGGAGGAGAGGTGGTGTGGAGGTGTGGGGGGTGTGGGGGATCTACACCCTCCACCGCCTCTTCTCTGTTGATGAGGGAGAGGGGTGAAAGAGAGAGGGGAATGGAGGAGGGAGAGGAGGAGGAGGAGGGGGGTGTGGAGGTGGGGGGTGTGGGGGATCTACACCCTCCACCGCCTCTTCTGTGTTGATGAGGGAGAGGGGGAAAGAGAGAGGAAAATGGAGGAGGGAGAGGAGGAGGAGGAGGGGGTGTGGAGGTGGGGGGTGTGGGGGATCTACACCTTCCACCACCTCTTCTCTGTTGATGAGGGAGTGGGGTGAAAGAGAGAGGGGAATGGAGGAGGGAGAGGAGGAGGAGGAGGGGGGTGTGGAGGTGGGGGGTGTGGGGGATCTACACCCTCCACCACCTCTTCTCTGTTGATGAGGGAGAGGGGGAAAGAGAGAGGGGAATGGAGGAGGAGGAGGAGGAGGGGGTGTGTGTGGGGATGTGGGGGATCTACACCCTCCACCACCTCTTCTCTGTTGGTGAGGGAGAGGGGGAAAGAGAGATGGGATTGGGGGAAGAGTATGAGGAGGAGGAGAGGGGGTGTAGAGGTGTGGGGGGTGTGGGGGATCTACACCCTCCACCGCCTCTTCTCTGTTGATGAGGGAGAGGGGGGAAAGAGAGAGGGGAGTGGAGGAGGGAGAGGAGGAGTAGGAGGGGGGTGTGGAGGTGGGGGGTGTGGGGGATCTACACCCTCCACCACCTCTTCTCTGTTGATGAGGGAGAGGGGGAAAGAGAGAGGGGAATGGAGGAGGAGGAGGAGGAGGGGGTGTGGTGGGGGTGTGGGGGATGTACACCCTCCACCACCTCTTCTCTGTTGGTGAGGGAGAGGGGAAAAGAGAGAGGGGAATGGAGGAGGAGGAGGAGGAGGACGAGGAGGAGGGGGGTGTGTGTGGAGGTGTGGTGGGTGTGGGGGATCTACACCCTCCACCACCTCTTCTCTGTTGGTTGAGGGAGAGGGGGAAAGAGAGAGGGGAATGGAGGAGGAGGAGGAAGAGGACGAGGAGGAGGGGGTGTGTGTGGAAGTGTGGGGGGTGTGGGGGATCTGCACCCTCCACCACCTCTTCTCTGTTGGTGAGGGAGAGGGGGAAAGAGAGAGGGGATTGAAGGAGAGGAGGAGGAGGAGGAGGAGGAGGAGGAAGTGGGAGGAGGAGGTGGTGTTTGGGGGGTGTTGGGGTGTGGGGGATCTACACCCTCCACCACCTCTTCTCTGTTGGTGAGGGAGAGGGGGAAAGAGAGAGGGGAACGGTGGAGGAGGAGGAGGAGGAGGAGGAGGGGGGTGTGTGTGGGGGTGTGGTTGGTGTGGGGGATCTACACCCTCCACCACCTCTTCTCTGTTGGTGAGGGAGAGGGGGGAAAAGAGATTGGAATGGAGGAGGAGGAGGAGGAGGAGGAGAGGGGTGTGGAGGTGTGGGGGGTGTGGGGGATCTACACCCTCCACCGCCTCTTCTCTGTTGATGAGGGAGAGGGGGGAAAGAGAGAGGGGAATGGAGGAGGGGAGGAGGAGGAGGAGGGGGGTGTGGAGGTGGGGGGTGTGGGGGATCTACACCGTCCACCACCTCTTCTCTGTTGGTGAGGGAGAGGGGGGAAAGAGAGACGGGAATGGGGGAGGAGGAGGAGGAGAGGGGTGTGGAGGTGTGTGTGGGGGTGTGGGGGTGTGGGGGATCTACACCCTCCACCGCCTCTTCTCTGTTGATGAGGGAGAGGGGGGAAAGAGAGAGGGGAATGGAGGAGGAAGAGGAGGAGGAGGAGGGGGGTGTGGAGGTGGGGGGTGTGGGGGATCTACACCCTCCACCGCCTCTTCTCTGTTGATGAGGGAGAGGGGGGAAAGAGAGAGGGGAATGGAGGAGGGGGAGGAGGAGGAGGAGGGGGGTGTGGAGGTGGGGGGTTATGGGGGATCTACACTCTCCACCACCTCTTCTCTGTTGGTGAGGGAGAGGGGGAAAGAGAGAGGGGAATGGGGAGGAAGAGGAGGAGGAGGAGGGGGGTGTGGAGGTGGGGGGTGTGGGGGATCTACACCCTCCACCGCCTCTTCTCTGTTGGTGAGGGAGAGGGAGAAAGAGAGAGGGGAACGGTGGAGGAGGAGGAGGAGGTGGAGGAGGAGGAGGGGTGTGTGTGTGGGGGTGTGGTTGGTGTGGGGGATTTACACCCTCCACCACCTCTTCTCTGTTGGTGAGGGAGAGGGGGGAAAAGAGATTGGAATGGAGGAGGAGGAGGAGGAGGAGGAGGAGAGGGGGTGTGGAGGTGTGGGGGGTGTGGTGGATCTACACCCTCCACCGCCTCTTCTCTGTTGATGAGGGAGAGGGGGGAAAGAGAGAGGGGAATGGAGGAGGGGGAGGAGGAGGAGGAGGGGGGTGTGGAGGTGGGGGGTTATGGGGGATCTACACCCTCCACCACCTCTTCTCTGTTGGTGAGGGAGAGGGGGGAAAGAGAGAGGGGAATGAAGGAGGGGGAGGAGGAGGAGGAGGGGGGGTGTGTGTGGGGGCATGGTTGGTGTGGTGGATCTACACCCTCCACCACCTCTTCTCTGTTGGTGAGGGAGAGGGGGAAAGAGAGATGGGAATGGAGGAGGAGGAGGAGGAGGTGTGTGTGGGGGTGTGGGGGTGTGGGGGATCTACACCCTCCACCACCTCTTCTCTGTTGGTGAGGGAGAGCGGGAAAGAGAGAGGGGAATGGAGGAGGAGGAGGAGGGGGTGTGGAGGTGTGGGGGGTGTGGGGGATCTACACCCTCCACCGCCTCTTCTCTGTTGGTGAGGGAGAGGGAGAAAGAGAGAGGGGAACGGTGGAGGAGGAGGAGGAGCAGGAGGAGGGGGGGTGTGGAGGTGTGGGGGGTGTGGGGGATCTACACCCTCCACCACCTCTTCTCTGTTGGTGAGGGAGAGGGGGAAAGAGAGAGGGGAATGGGGGAGGAGGAGGAGGAGGAGGAGGAGAGGGGTGTGGAGGTGTGGGGGGTGTGGGGGATCTACACCCACCACCGCCTCTTCTCTGTTGATGAGGGAGAGGATGAAAGAGAGAGGGGAATGGAGGAGGGGCAGGAGGAGGAGGAGGAGGAGGAGGAGGAGGGGGTGTGTGTGGGGGTTTCGGGGATCTACACCCTCCACCACCTCTTCTGTGTTGGGGAGGGAGAGGGGGAAAGAGAGAGGGGAATGGAGGAGGAGGAGGAGGAGGGGGGTGTGGAGGTAGGTGGTGTGGGGGATCTACACCCTCCACCACCTCTTCTGTGTTGGTGAGGGAGAGGGGGAAAGAGAGAGGGGAATGGAGGAGGAGGAGGAGGAGGGGGGTGTGTGTGTGGGTGTGGGGGATCTACACCCTCCACCACCTCTTCTGTGTTGGGGAGGGAGAGGGGAAAAGATAGAGGGGAATGGAGGTGGAGAAGGAGGGGGGTGTGGAGGTGGGGGTGTGCGGGATCTACACCGTCCACCACCTCTTCTCTGTTGGTGAGGGAGAGGGGGGAAAGAGAGAGGGGAATGGAGGAGGGGGAGGAGGAGGAGGAGGGGGGTGTAGAGGTGGGGGTGTGGGGGATCTACACCCTTCACCACCTCTCTTCTGTTGGTGAGGGAGAGGGGGGAAAGAGAGATGGGAATGGGGGAGGAGGAGGAGGAGGTGGAGAGGGGGTGTGGAGGTGTGGGGGGTGTGGGGGATCTACACCCTCCACCGCCTCTTCTCTGTTGATGAGGGAGAGGGGGGAAAGAGAGAGGGGAATGGAGGAGGGGGAGGAGGAGGAGGAGGAGGACTGGGGTGTGGAGGTAGGTGGTGTGGGGGATCTACACTCTCCACCGCCTCTTCTCTGTTGATGAGGGAGAGAGGGAAAGAGAGAGGGTAATGGAGGAGGGGGAGAAGGAGGAGGAGGGTGTGTGTGTGGGGGGGGGGGTGGGGGTGTGGGGTGGGGGGGGGATCTACACCCTCCACCACCTCTTCTCTGTTGGTGAGGGAGAGGGGGGAAAGAGAGATGGGAATGGGGGAGGAGGAGGAGGAGGAAGAGAGGGGGTGTGGAGGTGTGGGGGGTGTGGGGGATCTACACCCTCCACCACCTCTTCTCTGTTGGTGAGGGAGAGAGGGAAAGAGAGAGGGTAATGGAGGAGGAGGAGAAGGAGGAGGAGGGTGTGTGTGTGTGTGAGGGTGTGGGGGATCTACACCCTCCACCACCTCTTCTCTGTTGGTGAGGGAGAGGGGGAAAGAGAGAGGGTAATGGAGGAGGAGGTGGAGGGGGCTGTGTGTGGGGGTGTGGAGGATGTACACCCTCCACCACCTCTTCTGTGTTGGTGAGGGAGAGGGGAAAAGATAGAGGGGAATGGAGGTGGAGAAGGAGGAGGGTGTGTGTGTGGAGGTGTGGGGGTGTGGGGGATCTACACCCTCCACCACCTCTACTCTGTTGGTGAGGGAGAGGGGGAAAGAGAGAGGGGAATGGAGGAGGGGGAGGAGGAGGAGGAGGGGGGTGTGGAGGTGGGGGTGTGGGGGATCTACACCCTTCACCACCTCTCTTCTGTTGGTGAGGGAGAGGGGGAAAGAGAGATGGGAATGGGGGAGGAGGAGGAGGAGGAGGGGGGTGTGTGTGGGGGTATGGTTGGTGTGGGGGATCTACACCCTCCACCACCTCTTCTCTGTTGGTGAGGGAGAGGGGGGAAAAGAGATTGGAATGGAGGAGGAGGAGGAGGAGGAGGAGGAGAGGGGGTGTGGAGGTGTGGGGGGTGTGGGGGATCTACACCCTCCACCGCCTCTTCTCTGTTGATGAGGGAGAGGGGGAAAGAGAGAGGGGAATGGAGGAGGGGAGGAGGAGGAGGTGGGGGTGTGGAGGTGGGGGGTGTGGGGGATCTACACCTCCACCACCTCTTCTCTGTTGGTGAGGGAGAGGGGGAAAGAGAGAGGGAATGGGGAGGAGGAGGAGGAGGGGTGTGGAGGTGGTGTGGGGTGTGGGGGTGTGGGGGATCTACACCCTCCACCGCCTCTTCTCTGTTGATGAGGGAGAGGGGGGAAAGAGAGAGGGGAATGGAGGAGGAGAGGAGGAGGAGGAGGGGGGTGTGGAGGTGGGGGGTGTGGGGGATCTACACCCTCCACCGCCTCTTCTCTGTTGATGAGGGAGAGGGGGAAAGAGAGAGGGGATTGGAGGAGGGGGAGGAGGAGGAGGAGGGGGGTGTGGAGGTGGGGGGTTGTGGGGGATCTACACCCTCCACCACCTCTTCTCTGTTGGTGAGGGAGAGGGGGAAAGAGAGAGGGGAATGGAGGAGGAGGAGGAGGAGGAGGAGGGGGGTGTGGAGGTGGGGGGTGTGGGGGATCTACACCCTCCACCGCCTCTTCTCTGTTGGTGAGGGAGAGGGGAAAGAGAGAGGGGAATGGAGGAGGAGGAGGAGGAGGAGGAGGAGGGGGTGTGTGTGGAGGTGTGGGGGTGTGGGGGATCTACACCCTCCACCACCTCTTCTCTGTTGGTGAGGGAGAGGGGGGAAAAGAGAGTGGAATGGAGGAGGAGGGAGGAGGAGGAGGAGAGGGGGTGTGGAGGTGTGGGGGTGTGGGGGATCTACACCCTCCACCGCCTCTTCTCTGTTGGTGAGGGAGAGGGGGAAAGAGAGAGGGGAATGGAGGAGGGGGAGGAGGAGGAGGAGGGGGGTGTGGAGGTGGGGGGTGTGGGGGATCTACACCCTCCACCACCTCTTCTCTGTTGGTGAGGGAGAGGGGGAAAGAGAGAGGGGAATGAGGAGGGGGAGGAGGAGGAGGAGGGGGGTGTGTGTGGGGGATGGTGGTGTGGGGATCTACACCCTCCACCACCTCTTCTCTGTTGGTGAGGGAGAGGGGGAAAGAGAGAGGGAATGGAGGAGGAGGAGGAGGAGGGGTGTGTGGGGGTGTGGGGGTGTGGGGGATCTACACCCTCCACCGCCTCTTCTCTGTTGGTGAGGGAGAGGGGAAAGAGAGAGGGGAATGGAGGAGGAGGAGGAGGGGGTGTGGAGGTTGGAGGGGTGTGGGGGATCTACACCCTCCACCACCTCTTCTCTGTTGGTGAGGGAGAGGGGAAAGAGAGAGGGGAATGGAGGAGGAGGAGGAGGAGGAGGAGGGGGGTGTGGAGGTGTGGGGGTGTGGGGGATCTACACCCTCCACCACCTCTTCTCTGTTGGTGAGGGAGAGGGGGAAAGAGAGAGGGAATGGGGAGGAGGAGGAGGAGGAGGAGGAGAGGGGTGTGGAGGTGTGGGGGGTGTGGGGGATCTACACCCTCCACCGCCTCTTCTCTGTTGATGAGGGAGAGGGAGAAAGAGAGAGGGAATGGAGGAGGGGAGGAGGAGGAGGGGGAGGAGGAGGAGGGGGTAAGTGTGGGGGTGTGGGGATCTACACCCTCCACCACCTCTTCTCTGTTGGTGAGGGAGAGGGGGAAAGAGAGAGGGGAATGGAGGAGGAGGAGGAGGAGGAGGGGGGTGTGGAGGTGGGTGGTGTGGGGGATCAACACCCTCCACCACCTCTTCTCTGTTGGTGAGGGAGAGGGGGAAAGAGAGAGGGGAATGGAGGAGGAGGAGGAGGAGGGGGGTGTGTGTGTGGGGTGTGGGGGATCTACACCCTCCACCACCTCTTCTGTGTTGGTGAGGGAGAGGGGGGAAAGAGAGAGGGGAATGGAGGTGGAGAAGGAGGGGGGTGTGGAGGTGGGGGTGTGGGGATCTACACCGTCCACCACCTCTTCTCTGTTGGTGAGGGAGAGGGGGGAAAGAGAGAGGGGAATGGAGGAGGGGGAGGAGGTGGAGGAGTAGGGGGGTGTGAGGTGGGGGTGTGGGGGGATCTACACCGTTCACCACCTCTCTTCTGTTGGTGAGGGAGAGGGGGAAAGATAGAGGGAAATGGAGGAGGTGGAGGAAAAGGAGGAGGAGGAGGAGGAGGGGGTATGTGTGGGGGTGTGGGGGATCTACACCCTCCACCGCCTCTTCTCTGTTGATGAGGGAGAGGGGGAAAGAGAGAGGGGAATGGAGGAGGGGGAGGAGGAGGAGGAGGAGGTGGGGTGTGGAGGTGGTGGTGTGGGGGATCTACACCCTCCACCACCTCTTCTCTGTTGGTGAGGGAGAGGGGGAAAGAGAGAGGTTAATGGAGGAGGGGGAGGAGGAGGGGGAGGGGGTGTGTGTGGGTGGGGGTGGGGTGTGGGGTGTGGGGGGATCTACACCCTCCACCACCTCTTCTCTGTTGGTGAGGGAGAGGGGGGAAAGAGAGAGGGGAATTGAGGAGGAGGAGGAGGAGGACAAGGAGGAGGGGGTGTGGGTGGAGGTGTGGGGGTGTGGGGGATCTACACCCTCCACCACCTCTTCTCTGTTGGTGAGGGAGAGGGGGAAAGAGAGAGGGGAATGGAGGAGGAGGAGGAGGAGGAGGAGGAGGGGGTGTGGTGGTGTGGGGTGTGGGGGATCTACACCCTCCACCACCTCTTCTCTGTTGGTGAGGGAGAGGGGGAAAGAGAGAGGGTAATGGAGGAGGAGGAGGAGGGGGGTGTGTGTGGGGGTGTGGAGGATGTACACCCTCCACCACCTCTTCTGTGTTGGTGAGGGAGAGGGGAAAGAGAGAGGGGAATGGAGGTGGAGAGGAGGGGGGTGTGTGTGGAGGTGTGGGGGTGTGGGGGATCTACACCCTCCACCACCTCTTCTCTGTTGGTGAGGGAGAGGGGGAAAGAGAGAGGGGAATGGAGGAGGGGACGAGGAGGAGGAGGGGGTGTGGAGGTGGGGGTGTGGGGGATCTACACCCTCCACCACCTCTTCTCTGTTGGTGAGGGAAAGGGGGAAAGAGAGATGGGAATGGGGGAGGAGGAGGAGGAGGAGGGGGTGTGTGTGGGGGTGTGGGGTGTGGGGGATCTACACCCTCCACCACCTCTTCTCTGTTGGTGAGGGAGAGGGGGAAAGAGAGAGGGGAATGGAGGAGGAGGAGGAGGAGGAGGAGGAGGAGGGGGGTGTGGAGGTGTGGGGGTGTGGGGGATCTACACCCTCCACCACCTCTTCTCTGTTGGTGAGGGAGAGGGGGAAAGAGAGAGGGGAATGGAGGAGGAGGAGGAGGAGGAGGAGGGGGTGTGGAGGTGTGGGGGGTGTGGGGGATCTACACCCTCCACCGCCTCTTCTCTGTTGATGAGTGAGAGGGGGGAAAGAGAGAGGGGAATGGAGGAGGAGGAGGAGGAGGAGGAGGAGGGGGGTGTGGAGGTGTGGGGGTGTGGGGGATCTACACCCTCCACCACCTCTTCTCTGTTGATGAGGGAGAGGGGGGAAAGAGAGAGGGGAATGGAGGAGGAGGAGGAGGAGGAGGAGGGGGTGTGTGTGGGGGTGTGGGGGATCTACACCCTCCACCACCTCTTCTCTGTTGGTGAGGGAGAGGGGGAAAGAGAGAGGGGAATGGAGGAGGAGGAGGAGGAGGAGGTGGGGGGTGTGGAGTGTGGGGGTGTGGGGGATCTACACCCTCCACCACCTCTTCTCTGTTGGTGAGGGAGAGGGGGAAAGAGAGAGGGGAATGGAGGAGGGAGGAGGTGGAGGAGGAGGAGGAGGGGTGTGGAGGTGTGGGGGTGTGGGGATCTACACCCTCCACCGCCTCTTCTCTGTTCGTGAAGGAGAGGGGGAAAGAGAGAGGGGAATGGAGGAGGAGGAGGAGGAGGAGGAGGTGTGTGTGGGTGTGTGTGGAGGTGTGGGGGGTGTGGGGGATCTACACCCTCCACCACCTCTTCTCTGTTCGTGAAGGAGAGGGGGAAAGAGAGAGGGAAATGGAGGAGGAGGAGGAGGAGGGGGAGGAGGAGGGGTTGTGTGTGGGGGTGTGGGGGTGTGGGGGGATCTACACCCTCCACCACCACTTCTCTGTTGGTGAGGGAGAGGGGGAAAGAGAGAGGGGAATGGAGGAGGAGGAGGAGGAGGAGGGGGGTGTGTGTGGGTGTGTAGGGGTGTGGGGGATCTACACCCTCCACCACCTCTTCTCTGTTGGTGAGGGAGAGGGAGAAAGAGAGAGGGGAACGGTGAAGGAGGAGGGGGAGGAGGAGGAGGGGGGTGTGTGTGGGGGTGTGGTTGGTGTGGGGGATCTACACCCTCCACCGCCTCTTCTCTGTTGGTGAGGGAGAGGGGGAAAGAGAGATGGGGGGGTGTGGTTGGTGTTGGGGATATACATCCTCCACCACCTCCTCTCTGTTGGAGAGGGAGAGGGGGAAAGAGAGATGGGAATGGGGGAGGAGGAGGAGGAGGAGGAGGAGGAGGGGGGTGTGTGTGGGGGTGTGGGGGATCTACACCCCCCACCACCTCTTCTCTGTTGGTGAGGGAGAGGGAGAAAGAGAGAGGGGAACGGTGAAGGAGGAGGAGGAGGAGGAGGAGGGGGTGTGTGTGGGGGTGTGGTTGGTGTGGGGGATCTACACCCTCCACCGCCTCGTCTCTGTTGGTGAGGGAGAGGGGGAAAGAGAGATGGGGGGGTGTGGTTGGTGTTGGGGATATACATCCTCCACCACCTCCTCTCTGTTGGAGAGGGAGAGGGGGAAAGAGAGATGGGAATGGGGGAGGAGGAGGAGGAGGAGGAGGAGGAGGGGGGTGTGTGTGGGGGTGTGGGGGGTGTGGGGGATCTACACCCTCCACCACCTCTTCTCTGTTGGTGAGGGAGAAGGGGAAAGAGAGATGGGAATGGGGGAGGAGGAGGAGGAGGAGGAGGAGAGGGGGTGTGGAGGTGTGGGGGTGTGGGGGATCTACACCCTCCACCACCTCTTCTCTGTTCATGGGGGAGAGGGGGGAAAGAGAGAGGTGGAATGGGGGAGGAGGAGGAGGAGGAGGAGGAGAGGGGGTGTGGAGGTGTGGGGGGTGGGGGGGATCTACACCCTCCACCACCTCTTCTCTGTTGGTGAGGGAGAGGGGGAAAGAGAGAGGGGAACGGTGAAGGAGGAGGAGGAGGAGGAGGAGGGGGGTGTGTGTGGGGGTGTGGTTGGTGTGGGGGATCTACACCCTCCACCACCTCTTCTCTGTTGGTGAGGGAGAGGGGGAAAGAGAGATGGGATTGGGGGAAGAGCAGGAGGAGGAGGAGAGGGGGTGTGGAGGTGTGGGGGGTGTGGGGGATCTATACCCTCCACCGCCTCTTCTCTGTTGATGAGGGAGAGGGGGGGAAAGAGAGAGGGGAATGGAGGAGGGAGAGGAGGAGGGGGAGGGGGGTGTGGAGGTGGGGGGTGTGGGGGATCTACACCCTCCACCACCTCTTCTCTGTTGGTGAGGGAGAGGGGGAAAGAGAGAGGGGAATGGAGGAGGAGGAGGAGGAGGAGGAGGAGGAGGAGGGGGTGTGTGTGGGGGTGTGGGGTGATGTACACCCTCCACCACCTCTTCTCTGTTGGTGAGGGAGAGGGGGAAAGAGAGAGGGGAATGGAGGAGGAGGAGGAGGAGGGGAGGAGGAGGGAGTGTGTGTGGGGGTGTGGGGGTGTGGGGGATCTACACCCTCCACCACCTCTTCTCTGTTGGTGAGGGAGTGGGGGAAAGAGAGAGGGGAATGGAGGAGGAGGAGGAGGAGGAGGTGGAGGGGGTGTGTGTGGGGGTGTGGGGGATCTACACCCTCCCCCACCTCTTCTCTGTTGGTGAGGGAGAGGGGGAAAGAGAGAGGGGAATGGAGGAGGAGGAGGTGGAGGAGGAGGAGGAGGAGGGGGTGTGTGTGGGGGTGTGTGGGGGTGCTGGGGATCTACACCCTCCACCACCTCTTCTCTGTTGGTGAGGGAGAGGGGGAAAGAGGGAGGGGATTGAAGGAGAGGAGGAGGAGGAGGAGGAGGAGGAGGGAGTGGGAGGAGGAGGTGGTGTGTGGGGGTGTGGGGGTGTGGGGGATCTACACCCTCCACCACCTCTTCTCTGTTGGTGAGGGAGAGGGGGAAAGAGAGAGGGGAATGGAGGAGGAGGAGGAGGAGGAGGAGGAGGGGGGGGGTGTGTGTGGGGGTGTGGGGGATCTACACCCTCCACCACCTCTTCTCTGTTGGTGAAGGAGAGGGGAAAAGAGAGAGGGGAATGGAGGAGGAGGAGGAGGAGGAGGAGGAGGAGGAGGGGGTGTGTTTGGGGGTGTGGGGGTGTGGGGGGTGTGGGGGATCTACACCCTCCACCACCTCTTCTCTGTTGGTGAGGGAGTTGGGGAAAGAGAGAAGGGAATGGAGGAGGAGGAGGAGGAGGAGGAGGAGGGGTGTGTGTGTGGGGGTGTGGGGGGTGTGGGGGATCTACACCCTCCACCACCTCTTCTCTGTTGGTGAGGGAGTTGGGGAAAGAGAGAGGGGAATTGAGGAGGAGGAGGAGGAGGAGGAGGAGGACGGGGGTGTGTGGGGGGGTTTTGGGGGTGTGGGGGATCCACATCCTCCACCACCTCTTCTCTGTTGGTGAGGGAGAGGGGAAAGGAGTTGTGTTTGAGATAAACATGGGTGTTGAGTGGTGTTTAAGGATAATTGCATAATTGCATAATTGCTTGTAAGAAACACTATTGTCATCGTCCAACATTATCCGTCCCTAGTGTCTGTAATTTAAAAGTAAGAATCTCTGGAGATTTTTCTTACAACCAACAAAACATATTTACAACATATGGAAGGACAACTTTTTATAACTGAGGGAGGCAGTTTGTGAGACTCTTTGTTTAAAATAATGATGTCAAGAGTTTTACCAAGTCTGTTGTTTGTAAGAAACTCCACCCATGGGGATGTCCTTACTAAAAGCAAGTCTCTGATTGGGTATGGAAATTATAACTCCTCCCTCTCTTATCAAGGTTTCTACCAAATTTATTAAAAATTTCTGATTGGGTATGAAAATTATAACTCCTCCCTCTCTCGGTTCTACCAAATTTACTAAGAATTTCTGATTGGGTATAGAAAATGATAGCTCCTCCCTCTCTTTCTTATACTTAAGGTTAGACAGACAAACATTTTTACTGCCGAAATAGCCTAATGGCGAAGAGGCCAGAAATCCTTAACAACATTTTCATCTCTCCTCTCATTAAGGACTCTGATTTTAAGGTGAGAGGAGTTGGACTGTAAGGACTCTGATCTTTAAGGTGAGTGGAGTTTTTCTTTTGAATAGAAACAATGGGGAAAAACGAGTTGTAGAAATGATTATTTAGTGGTAATTGCGGTGGGTTAGGGTTATTTGTGTAAAAATTATCCTTTAAATTTGTGCTTTGAGGTGTATCTTTTACATTTGTGAGGTGTTAATGATAGAGGTATTGTGTTTTGTGGTTACACCTACAATAATTACCTATGGATAACATTTCGCTGTGTTATTCTCATTAGTTTCCTCTATGTATGATAGGGAATTAACCACGATATCGGAACAATAACATGAAAGGTTTTAAATCAACCTTATTACCAAGGCAATGAGTGAGTGATATTTTAGGTAGTGTGTGTGTGTGTGTGTGTGTGTGTGTGTGTGTGTGTGTGTGTGATAATAATAAACAGTTTATTAAAAAATCTGCAGCCCGAAAGCTGAAAATATACATTGGACATTAAATGACTTATTACAAACTTTGGTAGTTTAAGAAAAGCCTTCATTAAGAAAGGTGAAGGAACATAGTGAACACAGGATAATGTTTACACACATAGATCATGTGAGTTGAGGTATTGAACTGCAGACACGTAGTGTAGTACTCCCTCACAGATGGCGTTATGAGGGGCATCACGTGGAGTACTAGTTCCCTCACAGATGGTGTTATGAGGGGCTTGACGTGGTGTAGTAAATCTCTCACAGATGGTGTCATGAGGGGCCTGATGTGGTGTAATAATTCCCTCACAGATGGTGTATGAGGGGCCTGATGTGGTGTAATAATTCCCTTACAGAAGGTGTTATCGAGAACTGATGTGGTGTAGTAATTCCCTCACAGATGGTGTATGAGGGACCTGATGTGGTGTAATAATTCCCTCACAGATGGTGTTGAGGAACTCTGTAGCAACTCATTTTAGTGTAAGGAGTGTGTCGTGTGTGAGTAAATTAGTGTGCGTGTGTGAGTAAAAGAGTATGTGACAGACTAACGACATGATATTGACATTTACCAAAGAATTCCATGTGACAGTCAATTGGGTAAGGAAGAGAATGTTACATGCACGTGCAGAGTCTACAGAGGTTAGGGGTAAACTGGCAAAGGTCAGTAGTGTTGGAGGATATAAAAGGTTGAAGGTATGCATAGTCATGGCGTGACCACACAAGGGGACAGACGTGCCCATATACTGTAGGTGCTCTTGACTTCCAGCTCCGTCCCAAAGGTCTCCTCAGCTGGCAAGTTTTGCCAGCATGGGGGGGTCGACGACATAAAAACGTTACATAAGAGACTCTCTCATAGATGCAGACATCTCTTATACTGATGATGCCCTTACCAACTCGCCTGGTCATACTGAATCCAACACCTTTAAGAGTCAGACCCCAGTAGGCCTTTATGCCCTTTCGGGTGCCCAATAAACTAGCCCCCTCATGGGCAATCTGTAATCAATCTGTTGGTATAATATCTGAGGGGGAACCTTGAGAATTCCGTAATAAATGCTATTGAAAATAGGGTTTTACTGTCTGTGCCTGTCTGTCTTTCTGTCTGTCATCTGTCGTCTTGAATCGTAAGAATCACCTCATTCATATTGCCAAAAAAATCCGCCAAGTAACCCAAGCAATGATTGAAATCCTCACTAGTTGTGGTGGGTTAGGGTTATTTGTGTAAAAATGATACATTTTAAATGTGCTTTAAAATTTTGAGGTGTTAAAAAGTGTTTTAAATTTGTGAGGTGTTAATGATAGGGGTATAGTGTTTTTATTTAATATATTTAAAGAAGGATTTTCATTTTCCAAAAAATGATAAATTACGCCATTTCTATCATAAAATAACATTTTTTTTATTCAATTTGAGGTCTACAGTTAAATTGTTATCAGTTTTTTTTATAATAATTAATCGATTGTTGTTAAGAAAATCAAACACAAGTATTTCACCATCAATAGGCACTTTTGATAAAAATGGTGTATATGTGGATGGATTGTTTCTTGATGAATTGAAGATGAATTCATTTATGATATATATTTGCTAATGATTGAAGTATGAAGAATATAATAATTATAGTATATGATATTAAGAAATTCAATCTGTTATATACAACCATGTTAAAGATTGTAATTTCAAATTTTTATTTATTTTTTTACTATATTTGATAATGGAACAAAATGAATCATTTTTATTCTTATGAATAATATAAGATTTTATTGTAAAAGGGATAAAAAGTTCAGTTTCTTTTTTTTCACTAAAAAAACTATTATTTAGAAAAATTATTAATGATAATAATGTTGTATCTCCATAATATGGTTTTTTCTTTAATTTATTATCAGTATTTTTATTATAAAATGTATTGGTAAATCCTTTTAAACCTTTAGTTTTAATGAAAGACTAAATCCGTAATTTGTTGGGGTTCTTTATTAAAGGCACCATAATTATTTACAATATCTCGAATACGGTATGGTTTAATAGATACTATAAAATCAAATTGATTCCTATTACAAAGGGTAATGGTATTACTTAATAATTGATTTTGTTTTATCTCTTCTGGTGTATGCCTGTCTCTTACTGCTTGATTAGACAGTATAATAGATCTCATTCCCTTATAAATGGGAATTTTTTTAATTAAATAAGTATAGAATTTGTTTACATTATATAATGTATTAGATATAACACAATCTAACATCGATAGGATAAATGTAAAATATTAGGATATATTTAACAATATTAAAATTTTATAAATTTGACATTTTTTTAATGATGTCCATAAAATGAGAACATTGTGTTTATTCACTTTTTTTAAATAAATTAAAAGATCTTGCATAAAAGGTCACATAAACATAATGAATGTAAATCAATTACAATTAACATAGGTGAATATTTTTCTAATTCTAAATACGTTATGGTATTTGGGAATAATTTATTTTGAAAATCATATTCATCTAATTTTAAATTAATTGCTTTGTTGTATTCCGGTTTATTGTATATACTTAATGGTAGAGTATTCATAGTAGAGATAGGGGTGATAGAGGTAGGGGAGGAAGATGATGTACTGGTGATAGTAGTGATTATAGAGGTAGGGGTAGTGGTGATAGAAGTAGTGGGGTTAATGATTGTTGTAGTTGTAGTAGAAATTGTTGTATCTGGGTTATAATCTGAAGGATAAGTCCAAATCATTATTTTATTTTTTTATCATATAATAAAAGATGGATTACATAAATGAAATTATCCCCTTAACAGGGTGGAATGAATTAGATAATTTCAAAATAATTAATAATCATAATATTGTAAAAAAAACATCTTTTCAATAATATTGGAATTATCATTGATAAATTTTGACTCTATTGTTGTAAAATTCATGCAGGCTCAATTTCATTTAAAAAGTCATTTTGTAAAAAAATAATGTACCTGGGTTAATATTAGTAAATAAAATTAATACTAAATATAGGATGGTAATGATTTCCTTTTTTACTGATATGCCCAATATATGGGTCATTCCTTATAAAAAAAAGGAAAGGATTTAATTTCTTACAGATTAAATCCAATCAATTATTGGATATTCTTTTTTCATCTTTACAAAGATTTATTATAAGTTATCCGAAAATACGTCCAGGTTTTAATTCTTTTTCTTGTAAACATAAAGGTACAACAATACTAAATTTGATAAATATAGCTATTGGATATATTGATATAGCTGGAATAATTCATCTCTTAATAACATCCATATTTGTTGTACCTTATATTGGTAGTAGGAAGAATATTTCACTAAAATGGTTGGGTTCGAAAATTTTTCGAAAAATATTTAATAAACAAAATATTAATGTTGATGATAATTCAATGATATACTCTCTGGGGAAAAAATATGCTATTAAGTATTATACGAAATCTCATATTAATGAAAAAGTGAGTTCTATATCTATACCTATATTAGAAAAAGACCTATATACAAAATTACATCCATTTCCCCCTTCAAAATTTTTATGTTCACCCCTTTGGGGCATTTACCTATTAAATTTGTTAAAAAATAAATTAATTACCCCATGCTACTGAAGAACTTTATATTCTGCTCCCATTCTTAAAAATGCGATGGTTCACAGCCCTGGCTCCTGACGGATTATTTACACACCAGTAGGACATAGACTTTCTTTCAGAATTGCTAGCAAAGTCTTTGACGCCAATTTCTAAGTATGTTGTTGGCCTTTGTAGTTTCCAAGAAGGACTTCAGTAGTTTCATCCAGTTACATGCTGAACTAAAGCAACAAACCAGCTCGACCATTTCTAGGGCACATAGCTTTATGAAGGTCTCTCCAATCGTATGTGGTTTCTTTTGCTTGCCAATGTGATAAGTGCAACCTTGTAGCATGCTTCAAGATAAGGCTTTTGTTGGGGCCAAATCCAAGTTTTGGTAACGTGTAGGGGTATCGAGATATTAAAGTTGTCTAGCACTCAGGATGGAAGGAAACTCTAATGTGGTTATCTTGTATAATATATAAGTTATATGATAGACAGTCTGGTGCTGGAGGTGCTGTGTGGTGAGGGGCTGCTTGGTAGAGACGTGCGGTGAGTAGCTTGTCGAAGGAGGTATGTGTGCAGGAGCTCCGTTAGAGAAGATGTTGCCTGTTGCTGGCCTCCTGGTTGAATGAAATGTTAACAGTGTGGAGCTTGCTGGAGGAGATGTTGCTTGTTCAAGAAGATTGGTCAGAATGAGAGTTGGTTGGTGAGGAAGCTCAGAGAAGGACATGCTCGCTGGCGGGAGCGAGGACCGCCAGGCAGGCGGAGGAGAGGCGAGGGTCGCCAGGGAGCGGCAGAGGAGGAGGTGTTGCTTGTTCAAGAAGATTGGTCAGACTGAATCTCAAGGGAGAGACAGAGCTTATATACACCCAGCAGCGGCTATGAGTCATGGTGGAAAAACCCGAGAAGTAGCCGGTGACTAGTTCCGTTGCTAAGATACGGCGGGCAATGGAATGCGGATACGCTTGGTTGCTAGGGAAGACGGTAACAGGTGGTGGCGTGGCTACGCAGTTAGGCAGTTGTAGGGGAGAAGTCCACTACAATACTCCCCCTCCCCTCCAGGCGGTGTAGGAGACTTGTTGATTGTAGAGTTGCTTAGCACATGTGAGGAAGACCGGGCGGTGCATGCCTCATGTGAGACAACGGCGATGGCGTGATGAGCCGATCTCGCAGAAATACAACTGTCTAGATACACACTATCTGTGGGAGAAGGGAGAAAAAGGGTGTGTGGAGGCGATGATTGGTGTGCTTCCCTCACGACAGGTACAGGGTCGTCAGATGCGCCTGCTGGGGTGTGTGTGGGCCTGGATCAGGAGCAAGGGCTGGGTCAGCAGAAGCTGGTTAGGGCTCGTGACAGCAGCTGGGTCCACGACAGCAGCAGGGTGCAGGACATTAGCAGGGAGTACCTGAGGGAGAAAAGAGGGGGTGTGGAGGCGATGGATGTTGTGTGCTTCCCTCACGGCAGGTACTGCTGGGCCGGGGTCGGCGTCTGTGGCAGGACGGGTGTGCTGGGGTCGTCAGAATGTGGTGTGTGAAGCAGGAAGAGGAGCCGGTGTCGTCTTGAAGACTGGGAGCGTGATCAGTGTCTCCTCCATCCTGTGTGAGTGCTTATCTCCGGGAGTCACCATTGTAGGGGTATCGAGATATTAAAGTTGTCTAGCACTCAGGATGGAAGGAAACTCTAATGTGGTTTTCTTGTATAATATATAAGTTATATGATAGACAGTCTGGTGCTGGAGGTGCTGTGTGGTGAGGGGCTGCTTGGTAGAGACGTGCGGTGAGTAGCTTGTCGAAGGAGGTATGTGTGCAGGAGCTCCGTTAGAGAAGATGTTGCCTGTTGCTGGCCTCCTGGTTGAATGAAATGTTAACAGTGTGGAGCTTGCTGGAGGAGATGTTGCTTGTTCAAGAAGATTGGTCAGAATGAGAGTTGGTTGGTGAGGAAGCTCAGAGAAGGACATGCTCGCTGGCGGGAGCGAGGACCGCCAGGCAGGCGGAGGAGAGGCGAGGGTCGCCAGGGAGCGGCAGAGGAGGAGGTGTTGCTTGTTCAAGAAGATTGGTCAGACTGAATCTCAAGGGAGAGACAGAGCTTATATACACCCAGCAGCGGCTATGAGTCATGGTGGAAAAACCCGAGAAGTAGCCGGTGACTAGTTCCGTTGCTAAGATACGGCGGGCATTGGAATGCGGATACGCTTGGTTGCTAGGGAAGACGGTAACAGGTGGTGGCGTGGCTACGCAGTTAGGCAGTTGTAGGGGAGAAGTCCACTACAAACGTTCCAGCTTTCTCAAAGCAGGATTGAACCGAGAGTGACAAGGCTCTGTCAATTTCTTTGCAGGCAGAATTCTGCAGACATCTGGACAGAAGAACTCTTTCAAAGATTAAAGTAAAGTTGAAACATGGATTCGTAATACTTTCCTTGCCGACATAGACTGTATCAGTGATGAAACCTTGCTAAAGATGAATTCAACTGAAGAGCATTGGAGAATTCTGGTGTGCATTGACACAAGCCTACCCTTGTACTAAATAATCATTTTCCAACCAATCCTCCGACTACGTAACTTCTGCCTTTACATATGAGTTACTGAACCATTGACTTAAAACACTTGAGGTAGTGATAAAGACTTGAACTTTACAAACTATTTCCAGCAGCGACATATTGGTGAAATGAAATTCTGTTGAAGTCTGGAGAAGTAACACGGTATAGCAGCGGTACTTTAGTCCAATAACTAAATGTCGTTTGTACCTGAGGATAAACTACACGAGGATAAAGTGATACAATGTAGTGATGGATGATCTAGTAACTTTCAAGTCCAATGGCGAAATATTTTGTATCTCACCCCTTCATTTGGTGTCAATTCCTATTTACATGTTTGCTAGTAACTAAAGAGCTTTTATGATTGAATAAATATCCTGTAGATAGGAAATATCACTTTCTATATTATCATTAATCATTGATGTATGATAATATATACTAACTGAATCATTTGCTTTATATTTTCTAATAATAACACTGCTAGAGTCATTTGATAATGGATTGTAAATCTATATTGTAAACTATAAATATAAAATTTTTTCGTTTACTTGACAGGTGAAAATATATATCTTGTTTATCCTCAATGTAAAGACGAGTAAAATAATCAATATCAATAGATTGACCATTTTCACTAAAAATGGTTGGGGGTTGATGCCAACCATAATTGGATAGAAATAGTAATAATAAGGATTCACCATGATTGGGTAAATTAATAAATTTTTCCGTTAAACTTAATATATTATCATTATCTCCCATATTATTGGAACATTTGTATCCAAGGTTGGATATACTTTTATTAATATTATCATATAAATCATTTATATTTTTAAATGAAGGATGTATGTAAATATTTCCTAAACATTCGAAATGATAATTATCATCACAGTTTCCATGAAGGGTTTTAATTATTGTATTCATCACGGATTATTTATATTTGCAGATAACTTTTACAATATTATAACCACAATTATAACTATATTAGTTCCTCCTCCATTCAGGCAGCTAACTAACTAACTAAATAACTCCCACACGCAGAACACAATATAAATATTTGAAGAAAAATAATAATTCTAGGCTACTATAGGATTTTGTAAGGGAGGGATTACTCATTAATTAATCATCTTCAGTTTCACTTTCTTTATTGTTTCTGTGGTGTAAATACATGCTAACAATGCTTAGTATTGATATAAATAATCCTTGCAACATATTTAGAAAATATATGAACTGTGTACTCTTATCATTGTCAGTAATGGTTGCATCCTTATATAACATTATTGTGAAGAAAACGACACTTATTGATAGTAGAAGTATAAGTGATAGAATTATATAATCTAACATTTTTTATTCCTCTTCTTATTATATTTATCTATTTTTATTATCTAAAAAAAAATAACAATGAAACTACATAATAAAAAAATATAAAATTTTATATATAATGGTTGATAATGTTAATTTTAAAGATATGCCCATACCCCAAAGAGTTTTTGTGGGATTTTTCATCAACAATGATAATCCGCTCATAATTTTTTAAAACTCTCAAGAGGAAACCCAACAAATACCTATAAAAAGAAATATAGATTATGTTAATATTATGAGAGAATTAGATACAAATATAGAAGATATAGAAATTAGTCGCCTTAAATTTATAGAATATTGTAATAGAAAATTTCTAATTGATCAACTTTGCACTTCTATAGAAAAAAAATCAAATAATGAAACTAATCCTGTTATGTGTGGATGTTTACCAGCCAGTATTTTAAAAATAACAGACAATATTAATGAAACAGACACAAATCTTTTCATTAATCCTAGGCAAATTTTAAATTGGTTTATACATATCCTACATAAAATAGATGTATTCCGAGATTTCCCCAATAGTTATTGGTTATGCTGTAGAGATAATTTATTTGTAGGAAAACCGACTACCGGGTCAGAGGCAATACATGATCTCTTTAATATAACTGCAAATTCCTTAGATATTGAAAGTATTTTGGAAGACAATGAAGATGGATTAATAGATGAGAATTTGTCAATTTTACAGTTATTTAAAGTTATAATGCCACAATTAACATCAACATTTCGAAATTTATTCAATACGACTTTAAATTCTACTACAGCCAATGCAAATTTCAATAAACACAAAAGACGTAAACAGATAAAAACTGCAGATATTCAATTTAAAGAATCCTTTAGTGATAATATTAATGACTGGTGTCAGAAAGCCACTCTCTCTGTAGAGAAACAGATTTACGATTTTTGCGATCTTATTATTAAGCAAATTAGTAACGAGAACGATAATAATGTCTGGGCCTTTAAGGCATTTTTACAAATTCAAAAAGAAAGTATGTCAACACCTATATATTTCAATATGTCAATTAGTTTTGAAATTATGTTTCATACTTTAGGTGAAATTCTTAATGTCTTATTGTTTCATAAACCCAATCAAATGTCTATGGAAACAACACTAAAGTGTTCTTTATTTCAAATATTAATTCTAAAGGAAATTGGTTTACTTTCTCGACTCCAAAAATTTATTTTTCTTCCTTTTTTGTATCAATTAATGTACTCTTGTTTACCCCCCGAAATAAATGATACAACAGACATGAATAAATTATGTTCTGAATCAACACATTACATATCCACCCATTATACAAAAATATATAAAAATTTACAATATCCACTCTTTTCTTTCAATGAGAATGAATCCCTAGTTGATTAGGGTGTGTCATAGGAGGGAAGATCAGCTAAAACTAATGGCCCATCACTTTTTTGGTAGATTTTAGTGTATATAAACAGAAAATAATTTCAGTTTCAATATTTTGCAAACCTTTGCTAGGTAAATTTTAGCGTGAAATTTATCGAAAATCTAACGTCCAGCTGCATTAGTGCATTACAATTAAATAGTGAACATTGCTTTCTGACTTCATTCTTTAACAACCCAACTAACAATATGTTTTTCTGTTTCAGATTCTGATGCATTTATAAGTTGATAATATTTGCGATGGCTGCTTGTGTCAGGACGAGGAACCAAAAATCCAGCCATCTCAGTCACTATCTTGGGTCTGAGAGAGAGCTCCTGAAGTCGGAGTTGCCTATATTGAGAGATGCTTTGAGATACGGTGTTTTAATCAGGCAAATCAGTGAAAAGAACCAAAGAACTTACACAAACAAAGACATTACCATTGATATGACCAAAGCTGTCTTGGCACAGTACACTCTAGCTAACGCTCAGTTCAAGCCTCCAGTCATAACAAGTCAGAAGAAGATTAGTGAGAGACTGCTAGCCAGTTGGGAAAAGGCAAGAGATATCTCTCTTGGGAGAGGAAAACTTGCAGTTAAAGACAGCTTTGCCAAGCAACTGGACCAGTTATTTGACATAATTACTTGCAAGTGCCCAATTGTTCTCTGTCCTGAGTTTGGATGCGATCGTGACTGTAAATCCGAGGCCCACATCTCCTGTATTTGCAAGCGTGAACTGAAGATTCCTGTGATCGAACTGGCATTTGTCAAAGCACAGAGAGAGAAGACTGGCAGTATAGGGGCTCTCATGATTTCTAGCCAAGATATTCTGGAGTCCAAGAGACAGGAGGCTGCCACAGAGAGACAGAAGAGGAGAAGAGTTGCCGAGGAAAAGAGACTTGAGAAGGCCCAGGGTGAGGTAAAAAAGGCCGATGATTGGAGTCAAGCTGATTCAGAGTTTAATGACTTCCCCATGGCTGATCCGAGTGCTGACCAGGAGAATGGTGACTTTGTCCCTAACCCAGAAAATAATGATCCCAAACCTTCCAGGCATAAGATTCGAAATAGGAAAGATATCCCGAGCATAGCTCTGGCCAGCATGCGACACCACACTGGTCTCAGAGAAACTGCAGAGATAGCAACAGCTGCCTGGATTGACGGTGGTTTGATAACACCTGATGATGTTCACCTGGTGATAGATCATAACAAAGTAAGGAGAGCTCAGGAGAAACTTGTCAGTAACCTAGAAGAGGAGTTTGATAAGGGGATAAGAGAAAATGGAATCAATTGCTTGTTCTTTGATGGGAGAAGGGATGACACTAAAGTGTTCATGAAAGTTGGAGATTCTGACAACTTGTTTCCTGCCAAGGTGAAGGAGGAACACTACTCCTGCTGCAGTGAACCAGGAGGGAAGTATTTGTGGCATTTCACTCCAGAGAAAGATGACATCAGGAAACCAGCTGAGATAGTGGCAGATAACATTGTGAACTGGCTCAGAGAGAGGAACGTAGACCAGACCCTGCAGGCCATTGGAGGGGACAGCACCAACACGAACACAGGGTGGCAAGGGGGGGTCATACAGTGGATAGAGCGGAAGATTGGGAGGAAGCTGGTCTGGATTGTTTGTGACCTCCACACCAACGAGTTGCCACTCAGACATCTGATCCAGGAGCTGGATGGCAAGACTCTTTCAAACAACTGATGGTCTGGTCCTCTTGGCAAGATGCTGGACTCTGCCACTGAGTTAGAAATAAATCCGAGCTTTGAAAAAATCACAGTTGGCCCTCCACTCGTTGAGCTTGCACATACTGTCATTGACGACCTGAGTACTGACCAGTACTATGGTTACATGATTTGCAGTGCCATCAAAACTGGGGTCATGCCTGATAGACTTGCTTACCTGCAGATAGGTCCAGTCTCACATTCTAGGTGGCTCACAACGGCTCTCAGGTTCTGCAGAATTTGGGTCGCTCATCATAAACTGAAAGGGAACCAGCTTCACAACCTGAGACTTATTGTCCAATTCATCGTGAGTGTCTACTTGCCCAATTGGTTCAACACCAAGGTCAAGTCATCGTTCTCCGAAGGTCCGAGGCATGTTCTCTTCCAGCT
Source organism: Homarus gammarus (assembly GCA_958450375.1). Taxonomy (NCBI): domain Eukaryota; kingdom Metazoa; phylum Arthropoda; class Malacostraca; order Decapoda; family Nephropidae; genus Homarus; species Homarus gammarus. The sequence continues at coordinate 641,480 of CAUDMG010000194.1, forward strand.
TGAGCTCCTGTGGAGTCAGCCAAGGAATGTTGTTCAGCTTGTGGAGCAGACTGTGAGGAGATCTTCCTGGTATGCTCATCCCGAGGCAGTTCTGCAGACAATGCTCTGCAGTAAGGATGAGGAGGAGAGAAGAGTGGCAGTCAAAAAGATCTTGGATATGAGACTTATGAGAGGATCTGGGCATGACGAATCAGTTGGTGACGATTCTTTCAGGGTCAGGAAGACTCCTGAAGTCAATCTAGGTGCCAAGACCCTCACTGATCTCATAGATCTGGATAACATCCAGGCTGGCAGTGAGTCCCCTCTTACCTGCAGCCTCACCAATGTTCAAGTCAGAGCTTTCCTGGACAACCCCATGCATGTCCCTGCCTGGCCCTCGCACACCCAGAGTATAGAGCGTTGTGTACAGCAAGTGAGCGAGGCCAGCAGTCACGTGTACAGCCAGGAGAGGAGGGAAGGCTACATCCGAGCTCAGGTGGTCAGCAGGGAGGTGATGAGTAGAAACAGAAGCAAGAAAGACATGTTCTCTATGGTGTGCAGCAACACCGGGTCGTAGTAGTAAAACCGGTTTTTGTATTTGATGATTTTGTTTTCCAAAGGAATATTAAATTTAATAAATGTGTCAAGATCATTCGTTTCACTATTCTGGATCATTTTCATTAATAAATTAACCTGATACATTTACTTTACTTTAAATAAGCTATTTAGTGGTGTTGGTAAAAGGGTGGGAATACTGAATTTTCATAAGATTTCAAGTTAAAATTTACCTAGCAAAAAATAAAAACTTTTCAAATCTGAAGATATCACATGATTCTGCACATAGAACTACATCATTAATACCATGGGCCGATTTTTCAAACTAAAAAAATAAAATTCGCCTCCGTATGACACACCCTACTAGTTGATGGTTAAACGCAAACAGAGATAATGTTATTAATCGCCTAGAATATTTTCTAGATCAATGTGACTTACAGTACTTACAGGATGAAACATTCTGTAATACGTTATATTGGACTATTGCTAAACTTAGAAATAATACAATAGAATATTATTTTCTATACATACTTATAATTCATAAGGGTTTATTCACTTATAATTTTGAAAAATCAGGCAGGTATGTGAATAAACAAAATCAATTATTAAATACAAAAAGAGTAGCTATACCCATGTATAATATTCTTATGTGTTTTATAGAGTATATTAAGAAAATTCCTGAACATCTCATATCTATTGATATTCTTACTAATAATGAATTCGGAAAGAATTCTACTTATAAACGTATATTAATATCATCTATTAAAGATTTTATAGGTGAAAATTAAACTATATTTGATTAAATTTATATAATAATATTTTAATCATAATATATATAGAGCCAGGTATAGACGTGTCTGCACGCTTATGGAAAACTATTCAATAATCCTCGATTCAACAACAACTGGATGCAACACATGATATGTACAATGAAGCTGTTACTACATCTAATAATATTTCCAAAGAATTAAAACCAAGTATTTTTAAATACACACAATCTATCCTTAAATTGGATCATCTCCATTTTCCGTCATTGTCCAATTTTACTAAAGAATCCCCTACTGGTGATAAATTTTTCAAAAAAGTAAATGTTTATTCTAATATAATACAAGATTTAATCAGTAGTAATAACCAAACTCACATTGATATTACAAAGTTATACAATTATATATCTATAACATTAATTGACCAATCAATGACACCCGGAAGGTATTATGGTCCGAATTTTTATACAAATACATTTCTTCACGATTTCCATCTTTACGATAAATCATCTGCTGGTACAGCTATAAATAATATTATGGATTTACGCCTCAATAAAATGTGGGTTACATACGTATTAAGTGATAAAATAAATCTCTATGGGACCATTAATCCTCATCCAGTTTATAACCTTTATCCCGGCTGGTTAATCAACGTTATCATTCTCAGAAGAGCAAACCCTAAATTATATATAATATACAGTACTGATATACATGGTGTTAATTATCACCTTGGACAATTAAGTAGTCTAATTAATCTCCATAACCTTTTTAGGTTATTTGAAACAACTACTATTAATTATACAGCCGTTTTGTTACAATTAACAGTACTTTCTGTAAAACCCCTCAACCCCATTAATAGACGAGGTAATCATTTTCCCGCCTCGGCAATTTCAGCAAGTTCATTTGAAGATATCAAACGTTTGCTTTTGGCAACAAAAAATAAAAATATAATACGTGATGATTTACAATCTTACGCTGCTGAATCTTTTCTTGTGTACCTCCACCAACAGGGACTAATTATTTTAATTTAATCCAAAATTGTACTACCACCAATTACCAATAAAACTAGATTTTTTTACTTTTAATTCATCTAACCTGCAGGGGTTCTTAACCTGGAGTCCATGGATTCCCAAGGGGTCCATGTAGGTTCTAACTTTCCCGCCCTGGCTGTGTTTGTTGCCTGACACAAGCATTGAGGTCACAATCTGCATTGTATCAGAGATTGCCAGGGAAAATATTAGCAAGAACGTAGGTGATTCCAGCCATCGTGGTGTTTTGTAGAGTAATACAGGCAAGGGAGAACTGACTCCCCCTGTGGGACCTTTAGATAGTTTATTGAAATGAAATATTGATATATTAATTAGCTGTCAGTCTAACTGGATCTATACCATTCATTATTTGTTGTGTTACTTGATGATGAATATTATTATAAATTAATTTAACATCCTCTAAAGTTTCTGGGTATGTATGAGGTTTAATATTTGTTAAATAGTGTATTTGACAGGATTTACAAGGTACAATTATTGGTAAAAACTATTTTGAATGAATTTCATTTTTTTCGTCATGTATTATTTTTCTTTCCTTTAATTCCAATATTTTTAGGAACAGAATCGCTAATAGCGTGAAAAATTCGCCAATAAACTGGACCCCATTCACGCGTCCCTCTTCGTGAGGGAGGTAAATTTGATAATTTTATTGCGAATTTGGTATATTGTCGAAATTTTTCTGTTGCTTTAAAAACAAAATCGCGATAAGAAGGGTTTATAACCCCTTTGGCTATTAAAACATTTATTAAATCTGGTGTATTATTAACTTTATTTATTTTTAAATTAGAATAATGTAGAGTCTTTCTATAAATTCTAATATATAATTTATGTATTATATACGTTTCTAATGCAAATATATTATGATGGACTTTACAATTATTAATACCATTATTTGATTTTAAATTTTGACAAATATTATAACTTTCTTTTAACAGTATACTATGAATTTTCAAAGGTTTCCTTAATTTAATATATTTTAAAGCTTCATAATTGGCCGTCATTGAAGTTTTAGGATAGACTATCATATTTACTGTATTTTCTAATCCATTGAAAAATCCAGAAAATAAAGTCATAGTAGCTCTATGGATATCATTATTCTGTTTATCAATATATAAAAAGTGCACATACGTATTTATAATAACTATTACAACATACATAAAAAACACTGGGAAACATAATATTGCAGGAAAATTTTCATGGTTAGCATTTTCATAAAACTCTGTAAAATTAAGTAAATTAGTCAGATCATTGTTTTCAGTCCTAGGAAGTAAAGGATCGCCATTATCTGTTGTGCTTTTAGTAATCATTGTCAATTTGTTAACAAGGGACGAAGAAGGTACATCACCATCTAATTGTTGTTTCTTACTATTTAAAAGGGATGAGGATAATCTATATTTCATTTTTTAAAAGTATAAATGAATAATAAAAAAGATATAACTAATCATGATTCTATATTATTATATGTGTACTATCTTTATTATTTTTTTAATTCATATTTTTTTATGTAATAAGTTAATAGACAAGCAAAAGAAATTATTATTCAATAATACTTATACAAATATAAAACTGAAATGGTATGATGATGATATTAAATCATCAAGTAAAATTGAGGATATTCTATTCTTCTTACAGTATCAATAATCAAAAAAAAAAGAAAAACAAAATGATAAAAACTCTCATTGTAACATATTAAATAAAAAAGATATTTTTTGTTTTTCAATAAATAATACTGTTTATGATATAAATGGAAATATTTTAGTAGAACTATATAATACTACTACTTCCAATCACGCCATATCCCTAGTTTATGAAGGTTACAGATTTGAAGACAAAAACGGTTTACCACCTCAACCTCCACCTACTTGTTCTCCAACACTTGGTAAATTAGTTTGGGATGGTTTTCAATTTACTTGCGAGTGTACAACTAAAGTTTTTTTTGGAGGTAGAAATTGCGATACTCCCACAAATAAATTACTAAAAACAAACTTATGCAAAAAAGTAGGATTTATTCATAACCCATCTAATGTAGATATAACCACTTTCAATCCTATCCAAGATAGAGTGTGTGTTGAATGTTCAACATTGGATGCATTAACAATTAGTAGTGAAAATGAGCCGGCTTGCATTAATGTCTCTTCAAACACCAATACAACAACGACGACTATAAATAATAATAGTGAATATTATACAGATGAAGTACCCATTGGTACTAGCCCTCCTTGTATTTATGATGCATTAAACATTAATAATAAGAGTGTTTTAAACAAATATGTAGACAAATATGGGTGTTTATGAAATTATTATGCAGGTTATGTTGAAGCTTATATTCCTGGATTTACATACTTATTTAAGGATAAAAATATTATTAGTAATGCTTGTCTAAAGGTTGGACAAAGAAACTACAAAACCTATCACAGAGTGGATTTAGCATATTATACTCTACAAAACAAGGGTTTACCTTTACAAACTCATACTAATTCTCATCTCGAGTCGCCTTTTAATCAATTTCTAGATAATAACAACAACGAACAACTTTTAATTGATCAACCATCCATAGACAAAGTTCATTCGTGTGATTGGATGAATCGTAATATTCAGCCTAATAATAAACAACCAATACTAAGGCTTAGACCAAATATAAATAATTGGCCTATTGTCAATAAAATCGGTATGGTTAACCATTACAAGAGACGAAATGCCACCTATCCTGCTTCCAGCCATAATTCAGCCGTATCTCCCGGTTTTGAAGAAAAACATTTTTATGAAATTACTGATAATTGAAGATTATCAAATGCAATTTGGGGTCATCCTGTAATATATCACAATGATTACCTTTTTGGTCCAAATGATAAAACTATATGGGGTGATGGAAAAACAACTCTCAACCCATTAGGAGCAGAAGAAGGTTGGTATTTTGGAGCAACAATGTTAACGGCACCCAATCAACCCATGCTATTAGATACTAGGGGAAGCTTTAGAAATCATGGGGATAAAAAACCTAATCTAGTTCCAATATCTTATAAAAAAGATTTACTTACTGAAAATGTGCCTTATATTTTTTGGTTATACTTGACCTATGAGTCGTAAAATATAAACTTTATCAAAGGGTAGGTTAATATTTTAAATCTGTAGCATTATAATTAGTTTTGATCTTTTTTAATATTTGAGTAGAAACACTAAGAAAATATTCTAGTGTACTAATAATAGTAACTACGTCTCCCAATAAAAAGATTGTACTACCACCAATTACTAGTAAGATGCCTCCTAATAGTAATCTGTTTTTTTTTATTATTTTAATTTCATTACATTCATCTAAGGGAATATTTCTATTGCCATTGCTATTATCATTAGTATTACCAATATCGTTATCGTCAGCTGTATTTATATCCCGGTCAATATAACTAGTAGTAGGCACTAAAGCAATTACTGCAGCATCAGATCTTTTATCTGTCATTTTTAATATATTATTAAAAAATAATGGAATTTGATGATGAATTAAAGCCCTTTTTAAATTTATTATTCGAGATAGTTGTTAACGGTCAAAATTTAAATATTTTAGATTTAAAATTACAAATAGATAAATTATTTGACCCCTATATAAACAGCAATAATATTTATATAAATAAATTATATAAAATAATATATATCATACTTAATTTCTTTAATATATATATTAATCATATAAATACTCTAATAAAAACTTATGATATTATTACTAGACTAGAAGATTTAAATGGTAATAAGATTAAAAAGTTAGAAAGCAACTATGAAGAACTAAAATATGATTATGAGTATCAAAATATATTAAATACACAATTAAAAGATCAAAAGAGCCAAGCAGAAATAACCTTAAATAGCCAAATTATACAATTAAAAGAACAAAATAATAAATTGACCGAAGAAAATAAACAAATAGTTATCCAAAAGAATACAGAATTACAAATACTAAATAATAAATTAACCGAACAATTATAGATTATTAATAACCAACATCAGAAAAATATTTTGCAGGCACAAAAGTTGTTAAGAAATGAAGCATTAAATAAGGAATTAATTCAATTGCAGGATTTATTGCAAAATATATCAACCACTAGTGAAAACTTTAATATACAGTGTAAAAGTGTAATCGCAGAATTGGATAACAAATTAAAATATTGTCAAACTGAAGTATCTTTATTAACTGAAATAGCTAATAAATTTTTATCCGATACTGAAATAACCCACCAGTTGTCATTATCTCAACAAATTCAAACTATTTTTAATTCTCATGAAAATAATATAAATATTATTAATGATTTATTAAAAGTTTTCAAAGATAAGTTAAATGAAACAAATCTGCAATTGACAGCAATTAATGAAAATGTTTCTAAAAATATTTACCACTTAATTGATATAAAGTTTGTCAAAAATGCAGATTTTATCACCAACATTAATAATAGTGTGCAGCAACAGTTAAAACCTATAATATATAACAACGAATACTACCCTTTAATAGATAAGATAGTTAAACTACTTCTAATATATATAAACTATATAACCATAGAACAATTAAAGATTATTAATAAGCAACGATATGAAAATGAAAACCTACATGAACAAGTAAGTCAATTACAGAATTTCTTAGCAGAAAAACAAACACAACTGAAAAAATTAATCAAGATTATAAACTTAAAATTGATGAGTTTAAAAACGAATTAAAAGAGATACAAACTGAAATAGAAAAATTTAATCTACCCAAAACTGAAACAGCAACTTCGTTATCTCAACAAATTAACAATATTTTAAATTCATATACACACCAAATTACAAATTATAATATACAAAATAATGAATTAAATAAAAAGAATATTGAATTAGAAATTTCCAATAAAGAGTTGCAAAAAGAGAAAACAAACCAGCAATTAGCTATTAAAGAAAATGTTTCTACTTTAATTACCATCTTTACTAAAGTAATACCTACACATGAATATTTAGAATTAACAATACAGTCTATCGAAAATAATATCGTATATTATGCAAAATTCATCGATGTCGTTAATAGTATCGAACAGTTAAAACATGCAGTAGATTACGAATACTACCCTTTATTAGATAAGATAGTTAAACTTCTTTCAGTATATATAAACTTTATAATAAAATTATATGCATACCATCAAAAAGAAACTACTAAGACACCTAACACTTTTCAATTAACAATTACTTCAGGTAATGATAACCAAGAGGATTTACCAGAAAAAATTATTAATATAAATAAAGCATTAAACTCTATGGGTAATGAGATAAATCTTCCTAGATTGAAAGATATATTTAAAAATACTCAAAATATAATTAATTTAGATCCCACGTTAGATTGGATATCTAGTAATAATAAACAATTAATAGATAAATTCGACAAAGAAAAGAATAAATTACTATATGTTATAGATAAGTTATCCAACTTTCTGCAAGAAGAAGAAATAGTTTGGTATGATAATTTAGATAAATTTATTGATTCTCTTAGTCAAATTATAAACAAATCATCATCGAAAAAGAAAATAACAATACATTAAGCAAAAAATAAAAAATAATTGAACAAACAATTAAAAGGAACAAAAGTAGTTGGGAAAGATACTACGACAGAGAAGAAGGGAAAGGAGAAAAACGAGGAAGAGATGAAAAACAAAAAGATAAAGAACCAAAGAAAAGAATTATAAAACAATAACTTTTCCCCGCGTAACCCAGTTTTGTATTAAAGAAATTTATTATAGTAACAACACGACACGGGAATCACGTGCTATTGAATTCAATAGAAGTCTTAATCACAGGTAATCTTTGCCAGGATAGTTCGCTGGCTTTCCAGAGAACAAATCTTGAAGCGCTTGAATGAACTGCCAGCAGAAGTTTCACTTTTTTCGAGAGAAAAAGAAAGCCCACTCTCAGAACAGTTTGATAGTACTTCTGGTAAAGTGAGTTATGGGCGCTCTAATTCTGTTTGCTACTACACACCTTTAGTCAGGTTAAATCGATTATCTATCAAAGTCGAAATCGATTGGATGACAAAGATGAGATGCGTATTACCTTATTCAAGCCAACAACAACAACCTTTAAAATGAACTTTTATTTTCTTCCTTCAGGTACTCTTTCATCCAGCTGATAAATACGAGAGACACCTTACTTTTTGGAATCAAAGTACGAAGCGAAGAAGAAGGAAGACTTGGATGAAAAGAAGTGGAGAAAAGTGAAGAAAAAATACAAACTTAAATGATATCACAAAATAAGGTTGGTAATTGGTTGTTCATTGTGTGCGTTGACAAGCCTACCCTTATCTGGTAACGTGAGCTACGGGTGCTCTAATTCAGTTTGCTACTACACACATTGAGTCAGGGTTTTCAGTTCCTATCAAAGTCGAAATCGACAAAGATGAGATGCGGTGCTACCTTTGCATAATTTTTATCAAACATTATTTTCTTCCTTCAGTTACTCTTTCATCCAGCTGATAAATGCAAGACAGAGACGGTACTTTTTAGAATCAAAGTAAGAAGGGAAGAAAAATACAAAAATATCACAAAAAAAGGTTGGTAATTAGTTATAAATTATTACCAATACTAATATCACTATCAATTACTTCTGAATTCATTGTTTCATTTAATATATTAGTTTCTAAAAAATTATCACGTTGTTTTATTTAAAACATTTGTCTGATCTTGTAGCCATTTTTCACATTCGGAAATATTTTTAAGCTTCTCTCTTTGTTGCGAAGCTAACAGTTCTTCATTAACAATATGACTTTGTTGAAGATAGCTTAATTCATTAATATATAAATTAATGTTATTTTTATAATAGTCATGTAATGATGCTAAAACATTTTCAGTGTCTTTTCTGTTTGAAATAATTAAATTTTCATATTCATATTTTAAATTATTTTTTCTAATTCAAATTGTTTGAGGAATTTCTAGATTTGTGTTTGTCGTTGTTTATAGATGTGCATAATTTATGAATAACTTGTAACATACAAATCCATAAATCATTCATATCATATATATTAAAATTTCTTATGTGATATTATTTGTTCAATACATTCCACTGCTAATTCATAATTATTAGTCTCTTCATTATCATTAATTTCTTTAATTAAATTTAATAATTTTTACAACAGATGATGTAAATGTTCATGATAGTTAAAATTTGTTGACGTTTTTATGAATTTAATAAATGTATTAAAATCTCTAAGATCATTAATATATTCAGTATTATTATTTTTATTATTATTATTATCTACACACAATAATAATGAATATAGATTCTTTTGTAACAAAGTATTTATTTGTAAATTCTTATTTGAATGTGATAAAACATCATTGGCTTTTAAAATATTAAATACCACTAATTCTAATTGAGCATAATTATTTAAAGCAGCTTCAAAATTTTTATTTTTTAGGTTTCCATTGATATTGAATAAAAAGTTCTTCATTTTTGTATATAAAATATTGAGAGTTATAAGTGAGTATATTTTTATTTTATTTTATATCATTTAAAGTTTTAATGGGTAAAAAAGTATGACCAAACAGAGAAGGGGGAATATAATTTATTATTTGATATATAAATTCTTTATTCGAATGCCTCATATGTTCTGTGGGTGATATTCCTTTTTGAATTAATAATTTTAAATGAATCATAGCATGAATTATTATAATACTAAGATTAAGTTGATAGATACCAACTTTATGGTATAAATGAGTAAAATTAGTAGTTATTGTGGTGGTGGTATCTTCTTCAGTATTATATAGTATGCGATTCGATCCTAAAATATTACACCTCTTGTCTAATAAATTATTATTTTCATCTAAAGTAATACTATAAGTGTCTAATCCACTAATAATAGATTTTTGATTGTCTAATGATGAAAATGTATCAGATATAACAGTATTATTGGGTGTTAATTCTGTTAAAAAGTATAATATGTATATATTATTATTATACATGTATACATTGATAAATTCTAAATCATTTTCATATAAACGTTCCCCATTACTTTTCCTATCACCCTCTAAGGCTAACTTTATTAATTTAGAATTTATTTGAGATTTGGATATAGGGTTATCTATGTCGATAAAAATAAACTGTTGTTTCTTATGAATTTCTTTAAAGAAATTATTAAAAATGAATTTATCGATATCCCAAAATAATTGTTCTACTAATATCTCATTGTGTGAGGCTAGATAATTCATATAACTAATAAAATTTTCATAAACTACATTCATTGTAAATTGTGAACTTTCCTCTGTGTAGATCACAGCTGCAATAGGTGTTACAGTAAAAATATTATCCTTTCCCAAACATTGTTCGAGTCGTTTCACTCTAAATTCTAAAGACTGCAATATTGTTAATTGATTTAAATCGAAATCTTCGATATAAAATGTATTTAACTCTCTTTCATCAAATGGAGTATCTCGATCTAAGTGTATGTTTCCCGCTCACGAAGGAGACCTCCAGCAGGTTGAATTACATCATATATATTTGAAGTATTGAAAGATGATGACGACGACAACAATGTATTTCCTTCTCCTTCTGCCTTAAATCTTTTAATTGTTTGTTTATTTGTTTTAAAGTTATTAATAATTGAAGAACTTTCTTCTTTTTCTTCATCGTGAAATGAAACTTTTTTTTTTATTTAGTGGTTTTGTCATTTTTATAGTAGTATTTCTTTTAATATTAAACATTATTATAACAAAACCACTAAATACAAAGTCGTTGCCGTCGTTGAATTTCAATAAACACATATATTCTATTATATGATTCTCAATATACACATATAATCTATGTATGATTCTCAATATACACATATAATCTACTGTATGATTCTCAATATACACATATAATCTACTGTATGAGTCTCAAAATACACATATAATCTACTGTATGATTCTCAATACATATATATTCTACTGTATGATTATCAATACATACATATATTCTACACATAGTAGAATATATTTATGTTGAGGAATCATACAGTAGATTATATCTGTTTTATTGAGAATCATACAGCTATAAAATTCGTTTATGTATATAATATGTCTTGTCTTTTACTATTTTAAATCTCTTCTTTTTTATTTATAGATCAGTGGAGAAATCAACAAACATGGAATCTTCTTTGAATTTCATCAATTTAGTTTCATTATTGACCTATGCTTCAATATATAATCGCAAACAGTCATTCATTTTAATTACTCGTATACCTAATTGTTCCCGTCAAGGCTATATAGACAATTTGTCTGAACGGGGGTTCTACTTCGACTGGATGCGCAAAGGAACTAACAAAAATAGATTTAATAGTGTTTGTTATCACTGTAGTAAACGATGGATATGTAACCACAATACAAATACAGAACTATGGTATACGAGTGAGTTTCAGCAAATTGACGAGCACCAATGTAACAAGAAATTATTAATAGATGATGAAACTACAAAACTAATTATTGCAATAATCATGTATTATTGCAAAAATAATACAGGATACTTGAAAAAATTTCATGTAGAACGACCAAAAATGAAAATAGTACAAAATCGCTTAGATTCCTTTATAAATCACTCCTGTTTCATAAAGAAAGAGAAGTTTTCCAGAAATAACCCCACCTTTTATTTGTATAATACTCTTGAAGATTACCCCCCTACATTTAGATGTACATGCTGTTACTTTAATGTAGCATTACCATATTTAATATCAACCGGCAATAATATTAACAACCTTCATAATCGATATTTAGAAGTACAAGATAATGAAATGGAACTCCCGGCAGATTTTTCATTAGAAATTTATATTAATAAAATAATTCAAAATAATTTCATACAACATAACACAAACACTAATAATTGGAAATTTATGATGGACAAAATCTACCACACTGGTAATATATATTTAACTAAAGAGGAATTTTTAGATGATATTGTAATATACAATATCATTGAAAATGAGATAGAAAAGGAGAAAGAAGAAGAGGAGGAGGAGGAGGAGGAGGAGGAAAATGAAACTGAAACGGAAAGAGCAGTAAATTTCCTTGTTGAAAATTTGAACCCATCACAAATTGTATTACCCACAATGAATATTCAGCAGAAAAATGTTAAAAAAATTCGGATGAACACAGAATCATATGATGAGCCCAATTCCCCGGTAGAGAAAACTCCTCCTCCTCCTCATTCCCCTCCTACTTCTTCTTCTTCTTCTTCTTCTTCTTCTTCTTCTTCCCCAAACCTTTCTCCACAAGTTCTTACTGATACTACTACTTTGGATATTGATACTGATAATCTTATTACTGGTATTGCTACTGATAATAATATTACTGGTATTGCTACTGATAATAATATTACTGATATTGCTACTGATAATATTATTAGTGGTACTGCTAATGTTATTACTGATACACCTATTATTGATGATTACAAATATTCTCAACCTGTATCTTCATATCTTTCTGATTGTTTGTCTCCTCCTCATCCCTCTTCACCCTTTCCTTCTACCTCTACACTATATCTCATAAATCTCCTAAAAGAAAAATTATAAAACAAGTAACACAAAATGATAAAAGAAAAAAAAATAATAATTATGACCAAGAAATGTTAGAGGAATTTTCTAAAAAATTAAAAGAAGAAATAAAAGAAGAAATAAAAGAAATTTTAAGACTACAGGGTATCAATTCAACAACAACTTTCACCAACAATCCAAAAACCTTCACCAATTACACCAATTCAACAACCTTCGCCAATTCAACAACCATTATCATCATCAATGTCAATCCAACAACCTTCACCAATTTCACCAATTCAACAACCATTATCATCATCAATGTCAATCCAACAACCTTCACCAATTACACCAATTCAGCAACCATTATCATCATCAATGTCAATCCAACAACCTTCACCAATTCAACAACCATTATCATCAATGTCAATCCAACAACCTTCACCAATTACACCAATTCAACAACAATCATCATCAATGTCAATCCAACAACCTTCACCAATTACACAAATTACACAAATTCAACAACCATCATCATCAATGTCAATCCAACAACCTACACCAATTCAACAAATGTCAATTCAATTTCCTTTGCCATCAGCCTCAGTTCAACCACCATTGGCTTCGACAGTTGTTGGACAACTATGGAAGGTTGTTGGACGGCCGTCGACGGTTGTTGGACGGCTGTCGACGGTTGTTGGGCAACTATCGACAGTTGTTGGACAACCGGCGATGGTTGTTGAACGGCCGTCGATGGTTGTTGAACGGCCGTCGACGGTTGTTGGGCAACCGTCGACGGTTACCCAACAACCGTCGACGGTTGTTGAACGGCCGTCGACTGTTGTTGGGCAACCATCTACGGTTGTTGAACAATCGTAGACGGTTGTTGAACGGCCGTCGACGGTTGTTGGGTAACCGTCGACGGTTGTTGGAAAGCCGTGGATGGTTGTTGAACGGCCGTCGGCAGTTGTTGAAAAACTGTCGACGGTTGTTCAACAACCATCGATGGTTGTTCAACAACCATCATCATCATCAATCGAACAACCTTCACCATTTACACCAATTCAACAAATGTCAATTCAATTTCCTCACTATCGGCTTCAGTTCAACCACCATTGGCCTCGACAGTTGTTCTTCAACAACCACCACAGTGGAACTCGTCAATGTTTATTCCACAATCAATGTCATTTCAACAACAACAACATTATTTACAACTACATTATCAACAACAGTTTATACAACAACAATTACAATCATACAACAATCAATGGGATGACGATTTACTCTTATCTATAACCTATGGTTATGGAAGAGGAGGAGGCGGTGGAGTAGGAAATGGTGGTGGAGCAGTCGGAAATGGTGGTGGAACAGTAGGAAGTGGTGGTGGAGCAGTGGGAAGTGGTGGTGGAGCAGTAGACAGTGGTAATTATAAAAAATGAGGAGGAGGAGGAGGAGGAGTTATTTATTCTCCTATAACTCCAATAAGTATGGAAATCTAAATATGAAATTTATATTTTTACAAATATATAATAGTGTTATCATTTAAAACACAATGTATCATGTATTTATATATATTTGATGGTAATATTTCTGGAAAATTTTCCCTAAATATTATTCTTAATATATCATTAATGCATATATTAGTATTGGGGTATCTATCTATAAAGTTGGCTATACTGATAGCTTCATTATTATTTTCCTCATTATTTTTAATCTCATTTGTCTCCTGCCATACAAAGTATGCAGCTGGTTTTGTACATTGAAGATATGTTGATGACATTTTTATATTATTTTTGTATTTTATTAATAAAAAATCAAAGTTTAGACTTTCAATTAAATTTCCTGTAATTTTTTCTTTATAATTATAAAAAATAAGTTCAAATAAATGAAAGGAATTCAAAACTCTACTATTAATCCCCTCAATCCCCTTAGTAGTGTTGGTGGTGGTGGAAGTGGTGGGTGTGCTGCAAGTATAGTAAATTCTACTACTTCTACTCCTAATAAGAGTAGTATTAAACCACTACAACTCCAGTTATACCTCAACCTCAACAACTACAACCAATAGATACAAAGACACAAAATTTGTTAAATGCACTTATGAGTGAGATTTCAAATGCAAGCATTAAAGACCTTAGTCAGGCGTCATTAATTAATAAATGGTTAGCAGCATATATAAATAAAATTACTCAAAATCCATGTTCGTTTATTCATCCAACATTTAACACTATTGAATTGGAGAATCCACACTTAAAACGTATATATCAAATCCATAAAAGTGTTTATGAAAATAGTAATAAAAATGACAGCTCATTCTCTGCAATATGTAGCAGCTGTAGATATATAAAATTGGGTCTGTTACTTACCTCTCTTAAACGAAAAATTAAAAACTATACATGTATGCCAACTAATAATAATGAAGAAAATATCAATGAAATTGAATATGATTTAGGTTTATTCTTTAATGCTGTTAATAGTTACGATTTAAATACACAAACTATTCCAAATATGATAAATGCAACTCCTGTTGCTTGTCAGGCAGGTTGTGTTATATTTCCAGATCCTAAAATATTTTTTCAAATTATAGGCATGCCCCCAGAAAGTATTATTGGTGGTGTTAAGGTGATACAGCTAATGACTCCAGAAGAAATAATTAATGACGAATATGAAAATACATTAAATCAATAAAATAGTGTAATGAAAAAACTACCCGATATGCTTAATGTTGGTTATTATACCCATGATGAAAAACCTAATAGTCCTCCAGATAAGAATGAACTAGTATCCACCCCATGTAAGTATAAATTGATAGAACCACCTAATAAAAATAAAACATCCCCTAATGATGTATATATGAAAATTTTCGATATTAATCCAAATATATTCCTCTATTACCATCAGCTTGCTATATCGGAATTGGATGTTAATATAAACTATAATATTTATAAAGTTAAGAGCAATAATAACGACGAAGACGGTAGCTTAATTGGGAAAAGTGGTGGAGGGGATTATTTGAAACAGAAAACGAGTAAATCATCTACTAATTTTTCAGCACATAAAATACATGACCTTTTAGCACTTAGTTTTCATTTTTGTAATGATATTAATGAATTAAAACAAGTTGCTCCATTAAACATACAATGTATCGTTGCACCACACAATATTTTATTTATAAATGAAAAAGGTAATGCGATTTTTAGATTTTACGAATATAAAGGAGTTAAAGATAAAATACCTCCTTGTGATACTCTTAAATGTTCCCTGGAACAATCTAATATAAAGAAACGCCGTGGTGTAGCCACATCCACAATTATAACGGATAATTTGCAACGCACTCCACCAGACCCCATTAAACCCGATAATGCAGATGATCTTATTAAATTGTCATCAGGAAAACTACCATATATTACTGAAGGAGAATATAAAGACCTTATTAAGAAGCATAAGGATTCCTCTCGACAGTACAGGGAACACTTAATTACACACAAAAAAGAAATGCACAATTATTTTGAAAAATTTCAAGATGATGCTGGTAATTTAATAAATGATAAAGATCATAGTATAGGCTTTTACGAATTTGCCTCACATCTTTATCCTGAAATGGTCAAGACTTCAGTCAAAGGATTTAAGCGTAAAAATATTGATATTTTTACCAACACTATAAATAGTTCTGACGTTTATACAGTGGACAATCAAACGCCTAATGTAATGTATGCGAATAATATAGGATTTATTACATTACGGTCAATATGTCGTGATGAAATGCTTGTTCTTAAAAACACAGAGGTTTTGTTTATTAATATGAGAAATAGATCTACTCCCGGTTTTAAATTTATTTCTGTAAAAGACTTATCTACGAGTGGAGGTAATATAACTCACTATTCTCAAATGCACGATATTATTCTTAATACTAATGAAAATATAATGAAAAAAATTATTGGAAATAAAAACGACGATAAGGATAACTTAGCAGTTATATCTACGGGTCTAGAAACTATTCCCAATGCTAGCCAAGTTTCCTCTAATATTACAGATTTTAAAAATTATACCAAACACATTACAGAGGATTGTACAAGGCTTTGGTAAAAAAATAATAGATATGATATATATTAAAAGTATAGTGGAAGAAATAGTATGTCTGTATTTTCGTTTAATGCCCATTGTAGAGGAGAATTCATTATTCCCTTTTTGTGTTTTAGCAAAAAAATGCTTATATACCCACAAGCTCTTAATAGGAGATTCTAGTGTATATACATGGAAATGAAACTGAACATATTTTAACTACACACCAAAAAGGGAATTTTGAAAACAAGGAGGATATGATTGATTTTACTATAAAGCTTCTGGAGAAATTTAAAAGAAAATATACTGTAAACTATGAAGCAGAAGCAATTTTAGACAAAACAAATACAATAGATATTTTAAATACCTCCTTATCAATATATCTCGTCTACATTAAAAATCCATATTCATTTTTCAGATATCCCTCATATCAAGCCAGTATCGAAGAGAGAGTAAATTGTATTGATTATAATACAAAAAAATAATAATAATACTGTTGAAACGTGGTTAAACAAACTCTGATTTTATAAATGTTTTTTACAATACCATTCCTTATTATTATGATTTATATCATATTTATTTTCAAGGCATTTATTCAGATAATATAATTGTGTAAAAGATAAGTTATCAATTTTAAGTATCATGAAGGAAGGTAAATTAAGTTGTAAACCTTTATTGTAATAGCATAACAGAGCATTGTGAATAATAATTTCCTGCGAATCTTTTGGACGGTAATTTAAATATATTACTTCTTGAAAAGATTTTATTGGTTGTTTTCCACCTTTATAAATAGGGATATATTGATGATTAATATCATTATTGTTATTTACAAGGCATAAAAATGTTATTTTTACATTAATGATTTCAGAATCTGATTCAAATTAAATAAAATCACCTCTCATCTCCAAAAACTTCATAAAGTTGTTTTTTATTCATTAATGAATTAATTTCATTTACAACTTTTATAATTTTAGATTCGGGTGCATCTTTTGCAGTACCTATATCGGTTATATTATCCATTTTTTATATTAAAAAATATTTTGTATAGAATAAATTTAATAAAGTAGTGTACAGAGACACAGACTCAGTTTCATCAAAAATAATAAATGGTTTCCCTCCAATGCTGCCTGCTGTATATCCCATACCAATAAACTTCCAGAGGGGTAATTTTCTTATCCATGTCCATTTTTTCAGCTATCTTCTAATCTAGAAATAAAAACAAATAAAGTTGTTTCTTTCAACAGCTACCATATTTTAACTATGTGTAAATTAAAAGTATAAATGCATTGCGGTATGGAGGGTGTAATACAGAGATACAATTGTAGGATATGTATAGTTAAAACACCAGCCTCATTAAACCCGATAATACAGCTGATCTTATTAAATTGTCACCTTGGTTTCAAATATCCAGTTGCGTCATCAAAATAATAAATGTCTCCAGATGTGCTGCAAATTTTCTTATCCATTTCTTCAGCAATCTTTATCTTCCAATCTAGAAATAAAAACAAAGTTTAATTTACGGGATAAACCAGCAGCTTCCGATCCATAACCATCTCACCACTAATAAATTACAAAAATTAAAAATATTTGTTGTTTACCTGGTTTGAATCCTTCCAGCTGAGACCATATTTTAACAGTACACTAGTGTAAATGAATATAAATACATTGCTGTATGGGATGGTGTAATCTAATTGTAGGGATGGTTATTGTTACGAACCCCTCCACCGATTGTCTTCATCTACCTACCCAGCACCACGAGCAACGCCATCTAGGGACGAAACACGAGTATGGCTCGTCTTAGTTACCACTCCCGGGTTTCCCTTCTCCATATCCTGGTTGTTGCGTCACTTCCGCCTCAGTCTACTTTGTCAGCTCCAATTTGAGGAGAGGACTTCACTCTGGGAAGCGACCACAGGATCACCTATCCTGGAAACCTACGGCACAGTGACTATTTACCGTCTTCTACCATACTCAGCCTTGCTCGTCAGCCATCTCAGCTCCTCACTTAAGTATTTGTAATCTTGTATTGCCTCTTCCCCCTCCACATTGCTTCACTATTGTTTTATGTTTTATTACTATGTATATACTGTTCGTGTTTAGGTTAAGTTTGGTTAAGGATAGCGTATAAGCTGAATATTTTGTTAAGGAATTTATGGTACTTTATTATATACAACGAAAACTCGCATCCTTTGTCTACCCTTTTTTTAGTCCGATTGTCTTTGTTTTTTTTTGTTGTTACCCGTTGGGATCTGGGTAGACGTATAACTATATTCTAAATCCCCAACTCGTAACAAATGGCGACCGTGACAGGACACGACCTTAAGTACCATGTTCCTTCCTCCCTTGTTACTCAGTGTTAATTACCCCTCCCAGTCACTTCTGTTTACAATTGCTTTACGGTGGTTTAAAGTTTCCTTCATATGTGTGTGCATATATTGGTATTACCGTATAGTAAGAGTGACAGACGTAGGATAATAGGTTCCAAGTGTCATAAGGCTTACCTGTTATTACACGTGGCAGTCGTGTGGTAAGTCTTATCGAGTGTAGGGAAGAATCCGGATCTGTTTAATGCCGTACCCTCACTCCAGAGTAGGCTGTTCCATAGTTACTAGTTTAGAGTGAAGTGATATCTTGGGACGCCCCGCTCTACCAGGACCCCATAATTATAAAGCCTCCATTATTGTTCTTCTCATTATCTCATTCAGGGCTGTTAATCCGGATCTTTATTTTAATGCCGTAATACGCCCTTCCTCTTTCAAGTATATCAGGGTTGTTAATCCGGATCTTTATATTAATGCCGTAATACGCCCTACCTCTTTCAAGTATATCAGGGTTGTTAATCCGGATCTTTATATTAATGCCGTAATACGCCCTACCTCTTTCAAGTCTCTTGTCCTTATCTAAGGATCTTCTCGGAAGAACAATAATCATAAGTGTAATTTCCCTAGGTATAACTTGGTTAGTTTCCGGGACTTTCTGGTTATCCACTGCCGTGATATTTTCTAGGGTTATCCACTTATCTTAGCTTTTGACCATTAGTTAATTTATCCTATTTTTATTAACAATGGCCACCTCAGGTTTTGATCTTCAGGATTTTATTGAAAATCCTTCTGTAGCTAAATTACGTGTTAATATCCTGAAGAAAGAATGGAAAGAAATAGCCAACTATTACAATATCCCATTTTCACAGCAACTGACTAAGGAAATGTTAAAAAATCATGTGATTGAAGTGTTGGTTCAACAAGAAGTTTTAAAAGAATCCGCTGTTGACAGATTAACGCCCATGTCCAAGAAACTTCAACCACTATCCACCACCCCTCCTCACTCAGAAGTTGCCTCAGGTCTGGCTAGCCCTCAAGAAGAAACACAACGAATAGACCCCTTAGAACTAGAACGAGCTAGGTTCGAGTTCCAAATCAAAATGAAAGAACTCGAGTTGGAACAGGCCAAGTTGGAGCAGGAGGAAAAGTTGGAGCAGGCCAAGTTGGAGCAGGTGGCCAAGTTGGACCCTGAAGAAAGGATGGAACAGGCCAAGTTGGAACAGGCCAAGTTGGAGCATGAGGAAAGGATGGAACAGGCCAAGTTGGAACAGGCCAAGTTGGAGGCCAAGTTGGAGCATGAGGAAAGGATGGAACAGGCCAAGTTGGTGCAGGCGGTTAAACTGAAAGAACTACAGGTGAGAGAGACAGAAGTCACCTTAACATCGGAGTTTAAATCAAAGGAAGTGGCATTAAAAGAGAAACTCGCTGCTTTTAACCCTGCTACTGCTTCTTCCCTTGTTCCCGGGTTTGATGAATCCGATATGGACGGGTCATTTAGGACTTTTGAGAAAATAGCCGCGAAGAATGAGTGGCCAAAGGACCAGTGGGTGTCAGTGTTAGTTCCTAAATTATATGGTAAGGCTCGTAGAGTTTATAACTGTTTAGACCAGACTGATGACTATGATAACGTAAAAAAGAATATCCTCACCTCTTATGCTATCACGCCAGATGGATACCGGCAGAAGTTTCGTAAACTAACCAAACCATTTTCACACACATTTGTTGAGTTTGCTCAAGAAAAGCTTAGGTTTTTTAAGAAGTGGTTAGAGGCTACAGAGACCTCCACATTTCAGGATTTGTTAAATTTGGTAGTCCTGGAGGAGTGGAAAAGCAAGATTCCATTTCACATCTTGAAGCATGTGGAGGAGCGTGGAGAGGTTAATTTAGGGCGTGCTGCTGAGCTGGCTGATGCGTATGCTTTGTTGGTGGAGTCACTGGGCAGTAGAGAACGTGGTACTTCCCGACATGTTAGGTCCTCCTCTGATGATAACCTTGGGAACGTGAGTGGTAGGTCGAAAGGTCCCACACCTACTCCCCCCGATGCAACCAAGCTTACTTGTTCTTACTGTAAAATCCCAGGCCATACGATCCAGACTTGTAAACACCCAAATTGTCGAATTGCTAAAAGTAGTTTCCTGGATCCCAAATCCAAACCAATAGCAAATGCCAATGTGGCAAGGCCCCATGAGGATCTCTTCTCTTCATTCACCTATGAGGGAAAAATTTCAATCATAGAAGGGTCTCGTTCTTTCCCTATTCGTATACTACGTGATACGGGCGCAGCACAATCTATCCTCCTGTTTAACGTCATTCCTGATATATCTACCGCATTTACAAATGAGTGTTCTAATTTCAGATCTCTCGTCCCATTCTTCCTATCCTTTAGCTAAAGTGCACCTCCAATGTCCCTTGATTACTGGGGAAGTGCAAATAGCCATAAGGAAAGACCCAATGCCTGTGTGTGGCATTCATTTATTATTGGGTAATGACTTGGTAGGAGATCTAGTGGTTCCTAACATAAAGACAGTCGACTCTCCCTTACCTGTCAACTCCACCACTGACCTTAAAGAAACTATTCCTCATCTTTTCCCATCTTGTGCTGTCACCCGGTCACAGAGTGTGCGAAATGGGCCCTCTTCACCTGAAACCACCTCCAATATCTTACTACCCACAGAAAATGTGTACAATAAGACCCTTAGTAAGGATGAGCTCATTAAAGCCCAACAATCTGATCCATCTTTGAATAAACTTCATCATGCAGCAGTTGAGGGTAAAGATTTTAACACCCTTCCGTGTTTTTATTATCATGAAGGGGTTTTGATGAGGGCCTATAGGCCCCCTGAGCTTGCCCATCTAGACACGTGGTCTGAAATACATCAAGTGGTAATTCCAGCTTCAGTCAGACCAGCATTAATTGCCCTTGCCCATGATGGTATTTCAGGACATTTGGGAATCCTGAAAACATATAAAAAGCTCCTCCAACACTATTACTGGCCTGGACTTAGGAAGGATGTGTCACAATACCTAAAATCTTGTCATATTTGTCAAATGGTAGGAAAACCAAATGAAAGTATACCAGCAGCTCCCATTAAGCCCATCCCAGTATTTTCTACCCCATTTGAAAAGATTGTTGTGGATTGTGTGGGCCCATTACCAAAGACTAAGAAGGGAAATCAATTCCTGCTCACAGTTATGGATACCAGTACACGTTATCCTGAGGCTTTTCCCCTTAAAAGCATCACTTCAAAAAACGTAATCAAACATCTTTTGCATCTTTTCACTTCAGTGGGCATTCCTAAAGAGATCCAATCTGATCAGGGCACCAATTTTACGAGCAATCTTTTCGAACAGGTGATGAAAGACCTCAGTGTGGACCATTGTACATCTTCGGCTTACCACCCACAATCCCAAGGTTGCTTGGAACGGTTCCATCAAACTTTCAAATCAATGATCAAAAAATACTGTATAGAACACCAAAAGGAATGGGATGAAGGCATAGACTTGTTACTCTTTGCCATCAGGGAATGTCCCCAGGAGTCATTGGGATTCTCCCCGTTCGAGTTACTATATGGGAGACAAATTAGGGGACCCCTTAAAATAGTAAAGGAGCAGTGGTTTGACACTCCATCTATTAAGCCCGCAACAGTTTCCCAATACATTGACACTTTACGGGACAAATTAACTGAAGTCCGAACCATTGCTCAGTCAAACTTAAAAAAAGTCCAAGAGAAAATGGTGAAGTCCCAACCTAAATTAGTTAAAAGATCATTTTCTCCAGGTGACAAAGTGTTACTCTTTCTACCCATTCCAGGCTCTCCCCTTAAAAGCAAGTTTACTGGTCCCTATATAGTTGCTAATAAACTATCTCCTCTCAACTATATAGTCCATACTCCTGATCGCAGAAAAGATTCACAACTTGTTCACATTAATCTCATGAAACTTTACCATTCCAGGCAGTCAGAGGAAGACATCCCCGAGGCTGTAAGCCTACCTGTATTGCATACGGTTTTGTCAGGGCCGGAGACAGATGACATGGACCTATTGGAGAATTTAGACTTCCCCCTACCTAAAGAGAACCCTGCTAACAGTCACATACTCAACAATTTGGATGAGTATTTTTCTGTTCTGAATCCATCTCAAGCAAAAGATCTCACTAAGTTATTATCAACATTTCCTAAAGTCACGTCAGACCTCCCAGGGTTTTGCAATATACTTAAACATGATATTAAGCTAATCTCAGATGATGTACAACCCATTAGACAATCAGCATATCGACTAAATCCACAAAAAAAAGAGATTATGAAAAAGGAGGTAGATTTTTTGTTAAAACATAACTTAGCTGAGCCTAGTACCTCCCCCTGGGCTTCACCTTGCCTTCTCATTCCAAAACCCGATGGCACCTTTCGTTTCTGTACAGATTATCGTAAAGTGAACCAGGTCACTGTCTCTGACTCCTACCCTTTACCTTTGATTGAAGATATAATAGACAGCATAGGCTGTGCCCAATTTATCAGTACTATAGACCTGTTGAAAGGATATTATCAAGTAGGACTCACGGATAGGGCAAAAATAATCTCGGCATTTATAACTCCATTTGGTCTTTTTCAATATTTAGTTATGGCGTTTGGCTTTTCTAATGCTCCGGCCACATTCCAGAGGGCCATAAACTACCTTATTCAAGACCTAGGTGGGACGTTCGCCTACCTGGATGACCTGGTGGTGGTGTCGGACAGCTGGGACGAACATCTGGTGCGTTTGGAGATACTGTTTGCACGACTGCAAGAGACTGGATTCACCATAAACCTGGCTAAATCTGCTTTTGGCCGGGCCTCGGTGACTTACCTGGGACATATCGTTGGGCATGGTATGGTGAGACCCAAGGACGCAAACGTTGAAGCCATCTTGTCCTTCCCCACTCCAAGGACGAGGAAGGAACTCATGCGCTTCCTGGGGATGTGCGGCTACTACCGTCGGTTCTGCAGTAACTTCTCCAGCGTGGCCGGACCCCTCACAGACCTTACCAGTTCTGCGGTCCCTTACATCTGGAACCAGAAGTGCGACCAGTCTTTCCACCGCCTCAAAGCCTTCCTTGCCTCTAAGCCTGTAGTCCACCCCCCTGACTACACCTTGCCCTTCCATCTGCAAATCGACGCTCGTGGTGTCGGAGTGGGGGCTGTGCTCCTACAACCCGACCCAACCACTGATGTCCTTCACCCTGTGGCATATTACTCCGCCAAGTTGAAAAAACATCAGACCAACTACTCGACCATAGAGAAGGAGGCCCTGGCTCTGGTGTTGGCAATAAAGAAGTTTGAATGTTACCTCCAGTCTTGCCCACAAACAACCCTGGTCTTCACCGACCATAACCCACTCACGTTCATCCAAACCAACAAGACCTCCAACCAGCGAATCCTCCGCTGGGCTCTCCTCACCCAGCCCTATAATCTACAAGTCCGGCACATAAAGGGGGTGGAAAACCTGATTGCAGACTCCTTATCCCGAGCTCCAGTGGAAATGTAGCAGCTACTCTCCAGACGCACCAGGTGATCACCTCCTTCGCGCCCGCGCTACGAAGGTCTTTGGAGGGGGGGTGTGTTACGAACCCCTCCACCGATTGTCTTCATCTACCTACCCAGCACCACGAGCAACGCCATCTAGGGACGAAACACGAGTATGGCTCGTCTTAGTTACCACTCCCGGGTTTCCCTTCTCCATATCCTGGTTGTTGCGTCACTTCCGCCTCAGTCTACTTTGTCAGCTCCAATTCGAGGAGAGGACACTTCACTCTGGGAAGCGACCACAGGATCACCTATCCTGGAAACCTACGGCACAGTGACTATTTACCGTCTTCTACCATACTCAGCCTTGCTCGTCAGCCATCTCAGCTCCTCACTTAAGTATTTGTAATCTTGTATTGCCTCTTCCCCCTCCACATTGCTTCACTATTGTTTTATGTTTTATTACTATGTATATACTGTTCGTGTTTAGGTTAAGTTTGGTTAAGGATAGCGTATAAGCTGAATATTTTGTTAAGGAATTTATGGTACTTTATTATATACAACGAAAACTCGCATCCTTTGTCTACCCTTTTTTTAGTCCGATTGTCTTTGTTTTTTTTTTGTTGTTACCCGTTGGGATCTGGGTAGACGTATAACTATATTCTAAATCCCCAACTCGTAACAGTGATGTATATATATATTAAAATTATGAGTAAACAATTTATATATTAATACAATTATTATTATAACTTTAATAAATGCAATGGCTAAAAATAATCCCCATATAATTAATCTACTCCTATCTACTTCTACTTCTGGTAATGTTAGATTAATTTCAGAGTGTGGGAGATGTTCATAAATAATTTTTCTACTAATAATCTCCGTATATTTGGAAATTGTACTACAACCTTTAATAGGCCAAAAGTAAAGCTCAATATTGCTAGGTGACACTATATTACCAATATTAGAAATATTTAAGTCGCTTAATTTATTAATCTTATTTAATTCGTATATAAACCAAATAGTCCTAGAAAGATTAGTTTTGATAATACTAGTAATATTCATTATTACTTTATCGATCTCTTTTAGACTACATTTATCAGTCTTTATAAAATGTCTTAAAATCAAAAGTCCATTACAATTATTATACATTTTAATACATTTGTGATAAATTATGTTTTTATTATAATATTCATAAAAACTAAAAGAAAAATAATCTTGTTGCTGTTGATCCAATAATCTAAATAATATTTGATAATCGTCAAGTTGTATAGTTTCATTCGAAATAGTAGTATTTTTTAGGACTGGATGTAATAAAGTAATATTTGTGGCTATAAGTGTGTAGTTAATTTCCATTGTATTATCAACAGTAGTCATTGTCTTTAGATGTCTAAAACTAAACGGCGACGACAATTCATTAACAGTGTATGTATTAGGGTGTGTCAATTTTGTCAACATGTTAAAAATCAAATTTGGTAGTCAAAATATTGTGCCTCTTTATGTCTAAACTTGAGATTAGCAAACAAAAATGAATTGAAATAACCCTCACCTACATCAATTATACCTTAAAGTTTCAAATATCAGTATTTCAACAAATTAATGAGACTTGATTAGAATTATTCACTTGATATTAACTAATCTCAGGTAAGCATATGGATTATGGAGTATTTTATGGTTCTATAGCTTGTGTACAATATGCATGTCAGAACATGAACATGAACAGGCTCTCTGTGTGGGACAGTTTAATTCTTGTTTTGACTTGTACCAAGCGTGAGGATAAGGCGCCCGGCTCACTCTCCTTCTAGATATCATAGACGGTGGTTTGCTCTCATTGCACTTGCACCTACTCTACCAGACGAATTCTACATTTTATTTATTGTAAGTAGGGCATATTGATTGTCGCAGTTACTTATTTCATTATATAAAACATTATGTTCTAAGAAATTATTATGTTATTTCTGTTACAGCATTTTTGATAAACAAATTGATATTTTTTGAAACAACAATTAAATTATGAAACATTGAAATATTTTTCTATTTGTCAGATAGTGTGAAGATGTCAAAATTGAAGACAAGAAGTCAGTTGTCAACCCACTTGAGCCTGCTAGTTGGTAAAGGGAAGGAGCTTCCTGTATCAGAACTTCCAACAGTGAGAGACATGCTAAGATTAGGGTTACTCCTTCGAGAAAAAAATGCAAAGGACAGAAGGAACTATACAGATAAAGAACTCATAAATGACATGATAGTCCCTCTTCTGCATCAATGGACAAAAGCTAATGCACTATTCAAACCACCTGTGATTAATCAGTGTCGAACTATTGAGCTAAAACTAACGAAATTATGGCACAAAGCAGTTGAAACATCACTTGGTAAAGGAAACTTGGCCAGGAAAAATGAATTTCTGCACACACTTGATACTCTGTTTGACATTTTGACCTGCAAGTGCTCCATACAATTATGTTCTGAATCCAACTGTTCTCACTCAGGTAAGAGAGAAAATAATTCCCACATTGATTGTGGTTGTCCTCGTGAAAAGAAGATCCCTGTTTTAGAGCTTGAATTTATAAAGGCACAGAGGACAAAGGCAGAAGGCCAAGGAAGTATGCAAATGGGTTCAATAGATTATTCAGAAACAAAGAAGCAGATTGCTAATGCCAAGAAGAGAGAACAAATCCAAGAGAGGGAACAAAAGAAGAAAATGAAGAGTGAAGAAGCCATCCAAAGAGAGGAAGAGCTGTGTCAAGATGTTTATCACTTCTTTGATAGTTCTTCTGATGAACAGGAAGCAACATCAGATGATAGTTCCAAAGAGCCATCTGAACCTTTACCAAAGAAAATGAAATACAACACAAGAAGTATTTCAAACATTGCTTTAGCTAGTATTCCCCACCATGCTGGACTTCGTAAGGCTGCAGAAATTGCAACTGCCGCTTGGATAGATGCAGGCCTCATCAGCCGAGAGGATGTATCTTTGGTGATAGATCATAATAAAATTAGAAGAGCACAAGAAAAAATAATGAAGGAAATATCTGATCAGCATGAAAAAGATTTAAGCGAGGGAGGGCTCTCCTGTCTTTTGTTTGATGGAAGAATAGATGACAA
Organism: Homarus gammarus; assembly: GCA_958450375.1. Classification (NCBI taxonomy): domain Eukaryota; kingdom Metazoa; phylum Arthropoda; class Malacostraca; order Decapoda; family Nephropidae; genus Homarus; species Homarus gammarus. Next base: position 669,305 of record CAUDMG010000194.1, read on the forward strand.
AAAAGTTTTGCTAGAAGTAGAGGGAGTGAACAGAAAGTTTCCAGGTCTCATCAAAGAAGAACACTACTCTGTCTGTTCTGAGCCTGGTGGTCGGTTTTTGTTTCACTTTGCTCCCGAAACTGAAGTAGAAGGGAAGAAACATGCAGAGGTCATTGCTGATCATATTTTATGTTGGGTTCAGGAGAGAGGACTTGGCAGTTCACTGCAGGCTGTTGGTGGAGATTCAACTGCAGTGAACACCGGATGGCAGGGGGGTGTAATGACGCATTTAGAGAAAAAACTAGGAAGAAGACTTGTTCGGATTGTATGTGATTTACATACAGGCGAGCTACCTCTTCGTCATCTCATCCAGGAACTTGATGGTCCTACAAAGAGCAACAACAAGTGGTCAGGTCCCCTTGGCATCATGCTGGATGAAGCAACACAACTAGAAATAAATACAACCTTTCCAAAGGTCGAAGTTGGCCCTCCCCTTCCGGCGTTGTCTGAAGGAGTCATCAAAGATCTCAGCACAGATCAATCCTATGCTTATCGTATTGCCCAAGCAATAAGATCAGGAGAAGTGCCTCAGTCATTGGCTCTCTTGGAGATTGGACCTGTCAGTCACAGCCGTTGGTTAACTACAGCTCTTCGTTTCTGCAGGATTTGGATTTCCAAACACGAATTGAAGGGCAAAGTGCTGAAGAATTTGAGGTTAATTGTTGAATTTATTATTGGAGTTTATCTTCCCCAGTGGTTTAGTGTGAAACTTAATCCTATGTGGGTGGATGGGCCCAATCACCTTTTGTTTCAATTGCAGCTAGTAAGAACACAGAGGAAGGTAGTGAGGGACATCGTGTTACCTGTGGCAAGAAGGTCCGCTTGGTATGCTCGATCAGAAGCAGTTTTGCAAGCAATGCTTTGCAGTCAATGTACCAATCTCCGAACCGAGCCTGTAGAAGTCATTCTAAAGATTAGAGGAACGCTAATAGATGACGACCAGTTGGGAGACTGTTCGTTTCATTCAAGAAAAGTTCCCCCAATAAACGTCAATGCCACCAAATTGTCAGAATTGGTTGACTTGAGTTTGGAAGTCTTAGAGCCACCATTGACAACAAGTCTAACTAGCCAAGAATTGAGAAACCTTAAAGAGACTCCAATGCAGGTGCCGAAGTGGCCTTCCCACACTCAAAGTGTGGAGAGATGTGTGAAAATGGTCACAGAAGCAGCGGGCCATGTTTACAGCCACGAGAGGCGAGAAGGTTACATCAAAGCACAAATAGCAAGCAGACTACTGATGACAAGAAACCAAAGCAAAGAGAGTATGAAGGCATTGGTTACTTTCAAATAGACTATGGATAATAAAATATAATAATTTGAAACTTGAAACAGTAACATGTGTGCAAACGCTGGTTATGTTATAAATTCACAAATATGTACATTTAAAAATCCATTTGATGTAGGTAGGACTTATTATAAAAAAAAATTTATGCCAGAATATTGTTTTGCATGCTTAAAGACTACAATAAATTGCTACCAAATTACTCGATTTTCAATTTAGCCAGTTCACCCCCTAAATTGACACACCCTAGTATGTATATTATGTATGCTGGATTATATATCATGTATGTATATTATGTATGTGCTCCATCTATGTATTATTTATTCAGCCTAGCTAGCAGCGTGTGGCAACGTTATTACCATAATCCACACGCTTAATTAATGTGCCTGGCGACGTATGGAAGCTGCTAATGTATCACTTGCCATACGTCGTCTATAGCAGTTGACCGGGAGCCTAGTCAAGAGAGAGTGCTGCTCTCCTTTGTGTACATACTCTTATCCAGTAAACCGAACCTACAAAACTATACAGGTGTTTGTGTTCTCTCCTGTATATAGAACTTATTATTCAGAACCTAACATGGCGCAGTGATCCGATCTTACTGGATAATTACGAGTGAAAGTGCAAAGTCTGTGGAAAGCCGGCGTACGGACTCCTCTCTCTCTTGGGTCAACTCCCGCGCGTCAGCTCTCCTCGAAGAATCTCAGCAACTTTGAGCAGTGTCAGTGACAGTGATTTTCTGTGAAGTGTTTAGTGCATTGTGTGTTTCGTGCCATTCATGTGTGACCTTGTTCTAAAGGATTCCCAAGGTATACGGCACGTTCTGGGCATTTGTAAGGAGTAAAGTTCAGTGCACCCGTCTCTGACCGCGTCCTGAGGGTAACTAGACTGACTGGGAGTCGCCGCGCCTCTCCCTCCACCCCCCTCACAGCGCCGCCTCCACCCCCCCCTCACAGCTGGGGCGAGACGCTTTGCCGGCCCGGGACACACACTCACACATACACACGTACTAACACTCGCTGACCGCGCGGCTTGCTTATATATATTTTATATATATAACCTACTTATCTGTGTATTTAATTAATATTTTGTCTGAAATCTTGTTGATACGACGGGCTGACCGGTCAACACTGATTTAAGACATAGTACACAGAGGAAGTAGTTATGTCTCACGCCTTACGTAACCGTGGACCCAGAGCCTGAATGAGCCAGGCGGGTGATAGCCCCGCAGAGATGGATGACCAGGCGGGCCACGACACTCCAGCCCCCACATCGCGCAGTCCCTCACCTCAATATTCAGCGTTGTCTCCAGAGATAATTGCTTTACTGAAGTTTATGAGAGATGAGAAACGCGAGGATGAAGCTCACAGACGTTTGGCGGATGAGCACAGAAGGCAAGCAGAGGCAGAACGAGACAACCAACGGAGATTGGAAGACAGTGAACGGTTTGAAGCCTTGATATCTCGCCTCACTGTTAACCAAGCCCCTGGCTCTAACACTGCCTCGGTACTGACTGGTTCAGATACCTCATCCATGCTTCCTTCACGCCCCCCAGCCCCACCTAAAGCAGCAGCTCAAACGCCGCCCATCTTGAAGCCTGATGAGACTTTCCAGACTTTTCGTGAATGGCGGCGACGGTGGACTGATTATTCTACAATGGTGGATCTCCAGAGTTTGTCACAGCCTAAACAACTCATCCAGCTGCGCATGTGCCTGTCCTTGGAAATTCAGCGTGTCTTGGAACATACGTTGCAGGTACCCCCAACCTCTTTGCTGTCTGTAGAGGAGGTACTGGACGTTCTACAACGGCACATCAAAGGACAGCAGAATGAAGCTCTGCGCAGGAGGGAATTGTTTAGCTGTAGACAGATGGAGGGTGAGTCTTTTGATGCCTTTTACGTACGACTCAAGAGCGCCTCGGAAGACGTAGATATATGTCCAGGCCACCACCAGCAGTGCGAGGAGACCCAGTTGAGGCAGGTGATCCTGATGGGTGTTAAGGACGAGGAACTTGTCCAACGCCTCACCTCCCTCGACTCTTCCTCTTCTCTTAAGGATGTGTTGACGATATGTCGCTCCTATGAGGCTGCCAGGTGTGCCACCTCTGCCATCCATGCTCCCCCTACAGCTGTACGCGCTGTGTCCCGGTACAAGAAGGACAAGAAGTCTGTTCCTACGCCTTCGCCCACCACGTCCACGCCCGGTTTATTTTGCAACAACTGTGGTAAGCAGCACGGAACACAGGTGTGTCCAGCTGCTCAGTCTACCTGCAACAGTTGTGACCGTAAGGGCCACTGGTCACTCACAGTACGGTGCCCAGCCAAACGCGTCCAGTGCAATGTGTGCGGTCGTCTGGGCCACTATGACAAGTGTTGCCCTTCCAACATACCCAAGGGACCGCGTCGGCGGAAGCTTCAGCCCCCTTCCACCAGAGAGGGCCGCCCACAGCCTTCCAATCAGAGGCACGACGACTCCTGACAACGCTCGAGCCACATTAGGAATGTGTGCTCCCCCCCGCGTCCCAGGACCAAAGTCCCCCAGTACATCAGCGTCATCGTGACCTACGGCGGTGTGTCATCCCGTCTTCAGATGTTGCCCGACACCGGCGCTGATGCTACAGTCATCGGTCCCCAGCATTTGCAATGCTTGGGGCTCTCTCCAAGTGATCTAGGACCGCCCCCCAAGGATCTCCGCTTTATGGCAGATGGTTCACAGATGACCCCGGCCCTAGGTTCACTCTATGCACACGTCACCTTTGGCAACAGGTCGTGTCAAGCCTGGATTGATGTGCATAATGGCGTCCCGACTCCTTTGCTGTCCTACAGACATTGCCAAGAGTTGGCCATCATCTCCCAGGACTTCCCAACACCGATTCTCGAGGTAAAACACGCCAACAGGGTGCACGAAGGGAGCAGCAACTACCCTGCTGCCGCCCTGCCCCTACCTCTGGCCAGTGACACCTCTCCTTCGGTAGTTGTCCCTGCTGCTTCAAGTCTCCACGCCTTGGCTCGCCTCCACGACAGTCACTGTGGAGCCGAGGCCACCAAACGGCGTGCAAGACAGACTGTGTTCCGGCCTGGCATCGACCCCGACATCGCCAATGCTGTCCAGGTGTGTAAGCCCCGCCGCGTATTACAACCCAGCCAGCAGCAGGAATCCTTTATGAGTGACGACAACCCCACCCGCCCCTTTGAGTCTGTGTCGGCCGACTTTTTCTGTGTGTCAGGAAAGTCCTTCCTCGTTATCGTCGACCGTCTCTCTGGTTGGCCGGTTGTCATCAAGTGTGGTAATGACACGACGTCTGCCGCCACCATCAGCAAGTTCCGCCACTACTTCCGTGACGTGGGCGTTCCTGCACGCCTGCGAACCGACGGAGGGCCTCAGTTCACAAGCCGGGACTTTGCTGTGTTCCTTGACCGATGGGGAGTCCGGCATGTGTTGTCATCGCCCCATTACCCGCAGTCCAACGGCCACGCTGAGGCTGCTGTCAAATCCCTGAAGCACCTCATCCTTAAGGTGGCCCCTTCTGGGAACATTGACTGCGAGGCCTTCGACAGGGGTCTTCTTGAACTCCGCAACACACCTAACTACACCGGACGCTCCGCTGCCCAGGTTTTGTATGGACGCCCCCTTCGTTCTTGTGTCCCTGCTCACCCTCAATCCTTCTCCAAGGAGTGGCAGGCCAAGACAGAGGATTGTGATCGCCGAGCCGCCGAACGTGTTCAGGACGTCGCCGACGGCTACAATGACCACGCCCGTTCTCTCCCCAGGTTGAGTGTCGGCACCCAAGTCCGTGTTCAGGACCCGACCTCCCTACGTTGGGACAAAGTAGGCGTAGTTATGGGTCTCGGCAGGTCACGGGACTACCAGGTGCGGTTACCCAGTGGTCGTGTGTGGTGGAGGAACCGCCGTTTTCTCCGACCCGTAACAATGCCGTCTGCTGGCCCCGCCACCAGTGTTGAGTCCCATACCCTTCCCAGTGATGAAGCCCCTCGACGCTCAGAACGGATCCAAAAGAAAAGGTCCGCTCAAGACTTTGCTATGAGCGTATAGGGGGGAGGGAGGTGTATGTATATTATGTATGCTGGATTATATATCATGTATGTATATTATGTATGTGCTCCATCTATGTATTATTTATTCAGCCTAGCTAGCAGCGTGTGGCAATGTTATTACCATAATCCACACGCTTAATTAATGTGCCTGGCGACGTATGGAAGCTGCTAATGTATCACTTGCCATACGTCGTCTATAGCAGTTGACCGGGAGCCTAGTCAAGAGAGAGTGCTGCTCTCCTTTGTGTACATACTCTTATCCAGTAAACCGAACCTACAAAACTATACAGGTGTTTGTGTTCTCTCCTGTATATAGAACTTATTATTCAGAACCTAACAAACAGTATATCGTTTTATAGTAGTTTTAGATATACTGATAGTGTTAACAAGATAAAGAGATTTCTTTCCCTTATTTAAAGGTTTTATATTATTATCTTTAGTTTTATTAGTTTGGCTAGTAATATTGAAATCAATTAAACCGGGGGGAAATAGAACCATATCTCAGTTAAAAACATTTATAATAGATTGAATATACGTTACATTTATTCTAAATAATGGAACTTCCATATAACTCCAAGAAAAAATATTACTTGCATTAACTGAATTCAAGTTTTTTCCTAGTATTTCATTACCCATATCAAATTGATAATATGTAATGTTATCATCAGTACGTGTATATAGATGAACTATATGTTTTATGTTTGTATTAAATTCTCCAAAAATAATTTTACAATAAAAAGGTAAGTATAGAATTTTAAAATACAATTTATAAGTTTCACTAATATTTATACACTTTTTTACATTTTCATATTCAGATTCAAATACACTAATTGTACTATTCACACTGGTACTGTTATGATTGAAGGTTCCAAGTGTTCCCTGAAGAAGGCAGTGATGGGTAGGGAAACACCGGGTAACACTGAAGTCCATTTATTAACGGATAGGAGAAATACAAGTGGTGACTAGCGTGTGCCATGCACGGCCCACAGAGTCAGACTGACACTGCCTTGCCATATGGCAGCCTCGGGGCAATGTTGCCACATAACATGTGCAGTGTTGCCACGCAATTATATACATAGATGCCACTCGGCACAGTAGCTTATATACAAGGTTGCTACTCGGCAGAGTAGCTAAGATACATAACCAACATCTCCCTCCCCCCCTCACGCTCATAGTCTTTGTCTTGAGCGGACTTCTTAGTCTTAAATCGCTCCGAGCGTCGAGGTGCACTGTGGGGCGGATCCTCGTGAGGTGTAGGGGACTCGTCCTCGGTCAGGGGGCCAGCAGCAGGGGGTGGGACTGGCAGGAGGAAGTGGCGGTTCCTCCACCAGACGCGGCCGCTCGGCATTCTGACCTTGTCGTCCCGTGACCGGCCGACGCCCATTACTATGCCCACCTTGTCCCAACATGTCGTCATCGGGTCCTGGACGCGGACGAGGGCACCAATCTCCAGTGGCTGAAGAGGGCAGGCACGGTCGTCATACCGCGCCTTGGCGTCCTGGGCACGTGTAGCGGCGCGGCGGTCGCAGCTCTCGGCTCTGGTCTGCCATTCCTTCGCAAAGGCCTTGGCGTGTCCAAGAACGCAAGAGCGGAGAGGGTGACCATACAGGATCTGGGCAGGGGAGCGTCCTGTGTGGGTGGGAGTATTACGTAACTCCAGGAGTCCTTTGTCAAACGCCTCACAGTCTATGTTGCCTGAAGGGGCCACCTTGAGGATGAGGTGCTTGACTGTCTTGACCGCAGCCTCAGCGTGGCCGTTTGACTGTGGGTAGTGGGGTGTTGACACGATGTGGCGGACTCCCCAATGCTCCAGGAATCCTGTGAAGTCCCGGCTGGTGAACTGGTGGCCGCGGACGTCGTGTCCGAGCCACAGATTACCACCACAGGCCAGCCAGAGAGTCGGTCGGCGACAACTAGGATATGTTTCCCAGCTGTGCTGAAGAAATCAGCCGACACGGACTCGAAGGGCCTGGTGGGTTCGTTGTCACACAAGAGGGGCTCCAGCTGTTGACTGGGCTGCATAATCTGGCATGGCTCACAGGAACGGACCGTATTGACGATATCCGCGTCAATGCCGGGCCAGTACACAGCCTGCCTTGCAGCGGTGCTTGGTGGCCTCTGCTCCACGATGGCTGTCGTGTAAGAAGGCCAGAACGCGACGACGGAGAGCTGCAGGGACGACCACACGGGCACCTTACAGGACTAGGTCCCCATCTGCGTAGAGGTCCTCACGTATCTTCCAATACGGGCGTAGGGCGTTGTGGAGGTCAAAACGGTCGAGAGGGAACCCAGTCCTCACACTCTCCAAGAGCTGAGTGTAGGAGGGGTCGTCGCATGCCACGGTCCGTAGCTCCTCAAGGGCCAGATCGCTGTCGGGTGGCGACACTGAGGCCTGGGTGCTGGCGAGGGACTGTACGGCCTGCAAAGTGACGATGTTGCTGACGGAGAAACCGGCCTCGGTGCTGAGCATCTCGTCTTCAGGTGTCGGGCGGCTGACTGGGGAGCGGGAGAGGGCATCCGGGATGCACAACTCCTTACCTGCGCGCCAAGCCGTGGTGAATACGAAGGCCAAAATCTTCTCCTTCAGGCGCTGGAGGTGGGGATTCTCGATGGCGTCCAGCGAATAGTGGTTAAGAATGGGGACCAAGGGCCTGTGGTCTGTGATGAGGTCGAAGTGCTGTAGGCCAATCAAGTAAAATTTGCTCTTCGATAAGGCCCATACCACTGCCAGCAGCTCCAGCTCGATGGTAGCATAGCGAGACTCAGCATCGGTGAGGAAGCGAGAGCCACACTGTACGAGCCGGTACTTTCCTCCACCGTGATCCTGGAGAAGGGCGTAACAAACCCGGTACAGGCGCGAGGCGTCTGTCTGGAGGATGGTGGGGAGCGCTGGGTCGAAAGTAGCGAGGATAGGTGGACTTGACAGGGCCTCCTTCACCTTATGAAAGGCGAGGTCGTGGTCAGGGGTCCACGTGAAAGTCCTCTTGGGGCTCATCAGTGGGTGAAGAGGCCCGGTAGCGGTGGAGACGTCAGGAGAAAATTCTGCCAGCTGGTTCACCAGGCCCATGAAAGACCTGAGATCCGTATGGTTGGCAGGTTTGGCAAAGTCCGCTATGGCGCGAACTTTCTCCGGGTTCGCAGCAATGCCATCCCTTGAGAGTCGGTAGCCACAGAAAGACACTGCAGGTGCGGCCAAGACGAACTTCTCGGCATTCAGAGTGTTGCCGTGTGTCCTACACCTGGTCAGTACCTCGTCGATGCGGCGAAGATGCGTCAGGTAGTCCTCATCGTAGAGGAGGAAGTCATTCACTACCTTCACACAGTTGGTCACGCCTTGAAGTGCCATGTCACCACGGAGACAGAAGGCGTCCCCCGTAGCAGCGAATCCCATAGGGCCACGGCAGTAGCGGAAGCGTCCGTAAGGCGTGATGAAAGTGGTCAGTGGCTGATCCTCCTTCTTCAGTGGGATCTGCCAGTAACCACAGAGGGCATCCATTGTCGAGAAGTGCCGTACCTTCGGGTCCACACTCAGAATAGCTGCAAAAGGTGTGGGTGAAGGGTGGGCGGGACGGGACACCTGGCTGTTAAGCTTAGACAAGTCGGTAGTAATCCGCACTCCACCGTTAGTCTTAGCCACAGCGACTAGAGGGTGGCACCAATGGGACGGGTCGTCACCAACGGGTACGATGACACCGTGGGCCACCATGGAATCCAGTTCCTTCTTGACTGAATCCCTGAAGGCGAGAGGGATCAACCGGGGAGTGTGTTTGGCAAACGGCTGCGCATTAGGGGGCAGTGAAATTTTGCTCAAAGCTGCACTCTTCAGGCATTGTTCCTTATACATATCTAAGACTCCATGCCAAATTTGAAGCTAATATGTCGAGGTTTAGTCTGCCGCATTTTCTACTGAAATTTTTAAATTTACCTATAGTACTAGCCAAACAGCCGCTGTGGCGGTGCAATGTTCTGTTCAGTGTTTATCAACTTTTTTTTTCATATCTCTTATTTCATTTAAGTTGTCTTGTTGCAGATGAGTATGGTGCTATGTCTATATTGATTATCAGGGCTCTGACAGACACCAGTTCACAGAACCGGACAAGACTCCCTACACTGGCTGCCGCTTGTGACTGATACTTGATTAGTGATTATGCTGGAGCTGCCAGTGCTACTGCCACCTTAACTGACTATGGCATTATCACAAAGGATGACAAGAGTCAGGTTAGTGTACCACATAAGCTGCGGAATGCGAGACAAAAATACCGATTTAAGAGGCAAGAAATTGAGATGGCTAGTTTAGATAATTTGACGTCACTCTATATTGATGGTAAGAAGACCGCCACTCGTGTGATGATAAAGAATGAGAAGACCGAGAAATGGAGTTCGAGGATGATGGTGAAAGATCATTATGTCATCATGGTTGAGCCTGGGAATGAATATCTCACACATGTGACTCCCAAGACTGGACACGGAAAGCAGATTGCCAAAACTATTCACGAGTTTCTGGTGGAGAAAAATCTAACCCAGCAGCCCATTGTGTGTGTTGGTTGTGATGGAACCAATGTAAATGTAGGATCAGAAAATGGAGTCATTCATCATCTTGAAATGTTACTTGATCACCCGCTCCATTATTTCATATATCAGCTTCACGGAAATGAGCTGCCTTTCCGCGCAGTTTTTTATCACTATGATGGTAAACCAAGTGGTCCTGAGCATTGGCGTGGTCCCATTGGAAAGCAGATCAAGGAGTCTTTGTCTGAGCTTCCAGTTGTCGCCTTCCAGCCAGTCAGTTTCCCTGATTTCCCTGTGTTTAATGATGAAGTGGAGAAAGATCTGTCCTGGGATCAGAAATACCTGTATAGGTTTTGTAAAGGAGTTATCACAGGTGTTGTTGAAGATGACTTGGCTGCTATTGAGCCAGGTCCTCCCTGTGTGTCAAGGTGGAACACCTTATGGAGTAGAATCCTCAGGCTGTATGTAGGAACATCAAGACCCAGCCATGAGTTGAAAAGAATTGTCATTACAATAATAAAGTTCAGTGCTCCAATATGGTTTTACATCAAGATACACCCTTACGTAACACACGGCTCAAGGAACGTATTCCAGTCCCTGCTATATATGAAACACCTGAATATTGAGGAGGAGACGATAGTGAAGAAGGCTGTCCAGAGAAATGCATACTTCGCCCACACAGATCAACTTCTTCTTGGTATGTGTGCAGATGAGGACATGACTGTTAGAGAAAAAGCTGTCTCAATGATAAGAAAAATTAGAGAGGAAAATCAGCAAAAGGAAGAATGCACTGGCAGATCTGAAGAGGAGGAGGAAGATTCTGATGCTGCTGTTGACGAGAATTTGTTAAACTATACTGATGAGGAGGGTAAAGATGGAGATGGGAATGAGGATGTGCCTCCTGTAGTCAACATGAGAAAGGTGGTGACTCCGAAACTAAAGTGGCAAGCAAAAAACTATCATTCCATGATTAACTGGAGGAATGAACTCAAGACTGAGCCTCCTTACATTGCTTCTCTGTCAAATCTACAGGTTAATGACATTCTTGAGACACCATTAGTGGTGCCCAAGTGGCCAAACAGCACTCAGGCGGTCGAGAGAGGCATAAAAGTGATGACTGAAGCTTGCACTGAAGTGACGGGATACGAATCGAGAGATGGATATATTAGGCAAAGATTATTGTCTAGGAAAATGATGCCAAGGTTCCGCACAAAAAAGAATTTCAATATGAACTTGTAATGATTTTCTATACGGTGTACCTGTAAAATAACATGTGAATTAAATCGATGTCACCCATGTAAAATTTATCATTATCCTGGAAAACATTAAATGACACCTAATTTTTGGTATACACTAAAAGTTGACAAAAAGTCGTTCGCGATGCGGCAGGGTAAGTATGCATGAAATGGCATGAAATTTTGCACAGGTGTTTGTTACAGCCATACAAACGATGCCTGAAAAGTGCAGCCTGCAACTCAAATAAAAGTGTTTTTTCCCTGTCCCCTACTGCGCATCTTCCCACAGGTGTATCCTCAAAGGCGGACCCGCCATAGCCTTCAGTGGCGCGGTCCGTAGGGCCTCCTTCGTCACCAGCACATCCGAGTACTCCTTCAGGAAGTAGGCCCTTGCAGCTAAAGGAGACGTCTTGCTGTGAAGAGGAAGCAGCCATGACTTGGGTGGAGGCGGGGCGGGAGTGGACGCGGGTTCTGGGCAGCTCTGTGTGGCAGCGCCAGGTGCGTCGCTGGTTGACTCACGCACCCTGTTGGCGGTGTACCGAGCAGCTCAGGAAAGTCTCTGGGTACCACGCCTAACTCCTTGCAGTGCTCCCACGACAACAAGGGTATAGCGAGAGTAGGCTGCATGTCCATCCATCCGTGACACGACCTGTCGCCGTAGGTAATCTCCTCTTGAAAGGAGCCCACAGCGTCCGGCATCTGGGAACCGTCCGCATTGTAGTACTGCAGCTGCGGCGGTGGTCCCAGGTCGCGTTTGGTGAGGCCCAGTTTCTGGAGGTGCTTCAGGCCTATCACCGAAGTATCAGCGCCGGTGTCCGGTATCACCTCGATGTGACCCGACACATCACCGTGTGTGACGCCGACGCGGATGGTAGGGGAAGGGGTAGCCCTTGGGCGTGTGGTCGATTACACCCTCCTGATGTGACTCAGCTGCTGCTTGGGGCTGCGTGGGCCATCTGAAGGGGGCTGCGTGCGAACCACCCCGAGGGAAGTGCGCTGCTTTCCTCCTCGTCTCGGGCTTTTGGGCTTGGGTTGGTGGCAGCACTTGTCGTAGTGTCCATAGCGACCGCAGGCCTGACACTTGCGGCCTTGTGCAGGGCACCTGTCTGTGTTAGACCAGTGGCCCTTACGGTCACATCCACGACACAGTGCGTCGGCGGCCGGGCATGTCTTGGGGCCATGCTGCTTTCCACAGCTGCCACACGAAGCGCTAGGCGGAGGCGTGGAAGAACGTGCAGAAGCCTTCACGTTGTTGGCCGCCTTCTTACCCTTCTTGAACTGTGAGATAGCTCTCACAGCAGGTGGGGCCCGTAAGGCAGAGGTGGCGGACTTGGCCTCGCATGACCAACATTCAGTCACTACCACCTGGAGTGTGGAGGAAGCGCCTAGGGGGATGAGTCGCTGCACCAACTCTTCTTGCCTGACACCTGTCAAGATCCCGTGCTTGATCCAGGCTTCCTCACATTCCCGGCTGTGTGCCTTGCAGACGTCGATCTCCTCCGACAAACTCTTCAAACGTACAAAAAAGTCGTCAAAGGATTCATTTTCCGCCTGCTTGCAGCTGGTGAAGGCGGGGCAACGCAAAGCTTCGTTATTCCGACCCTTGATGTGCTCCTGCAAAAGGTCGAGCACATCTGTCACTGAAGACGTAGAATCGGGAGGCACTTGCAACGTGTGCTGCAAAACTCTCTGGGTCTCCAGCGACAAACACATCCGCAGTTGGATAAGCTGTTTGTTTGGAGGTATGCTGTCAAGGTCCACCATCGTGGAGTAATCTGTCCACCGCCGCCTCCACTCACGAAAAAGCTGAAACGTGACGTCTGATGAGAGGGCGGGTGGGGGTTGAAGAGATGCCTTGGGAGCTGTTGGAGTAGCTGGTGTGGTGGAGGAGGGAGGGTACTGGCGCCTTGGTGCGTGAAACCTGCGACTGAGGGAGGGTGGGTTAGCGCCAGGGTCGCCAATATTGCATCAAAGCGAGCTTTTTTCTCCTCTCTTCGTATCTCCTCCCTCTGAAGTTCCATCTCTCTGCGTCTCTCGTCCCTGTCGTCCATCCACCTCAGAATTGTGGCAATGTCCGTCGCTGGAGGTGGAGGATGAGAGTCTGCGCCCGGTGGAGGGGAAGGTGGTGGGGAGTCGTGTCTCCCATCTTGACATTGTCCCTTCTTACCGCCCATCTTAGTATGATTGAACTGCGCTGTTTAGTATATAAAGTGGTGCCTCATCAGCCCGAACCACATATATATGACATAAACAGCGCAGAAATAACGCATAATGTCCACTGTTCTTTCCCTGAGTGCGTGCATGCGTGTGTGTGTGTGTCTCAGAGAGTAGGTCGTGGTGGCCGCCGCGGAGGCAAGAACGTCAGTGTCTCCCCTGATGTCACATGAGAAAGGTGTACGCCTGCGTGCTCCGTGGGTACCACAAAAGACAGGCTAATGCTCAACTCTCAGCTCTAAACACACTAATACACTGACACTAACACTGCCACCGTCACTAAAACGCACTGTTATGGCGCAACACTGCACATCGCGGCGAAACACAGCGCAACACAACACAACACACTAAGAGTCGACGCCCACATCGCCGGCAGTCGCACATCGCTGGCTAACTGTCCATTGTTCACACACTTGTAAGTCCACATTCACTGCGCCATGAAGGTTCCAAGCGTTCCTGAAGAAGGCAGTGATGGGTAGGGAAACACCGGGTAACACTGATGTGAGGGCGCGTGTTCCCACAGTATCTACACCACCCTCATACTTACTTACTTCTCTTAGTTCTTACTCTTACTCAGTCCTGCCACCTATTCTGTTGGTAGCATGGACATTCTTTTGGTAGCATGGTCATTCTTTTGGTAGCATGGTCATTCTTTTGGTAGCATGGTCATTCTTTTGGTGGCATGGTCATTCTTTTGGTAGCATGGTCGAAGGTCTAGGCACATGGGTATGGTAATTCTGGTATCAAGTCACTTGGACAGAAATAAAGGTAAAATACTGTGGGAGAAATGAATACACCTAAAGTACTCTAAAGACAAATTTATTAATAGGAAACCAAAGGGGAAAAGATATATTATTAATCATATAACTGCCAGGCTCAACTCCCTGGCTTAGTACAGGCTCAGTACTTTTTTCTTTACTTATTTTCTTATTTACTTATTTTCTTATTTCTTTACTCAACAGTAATTACTCAAATCTTACATTCTTACTGCACACAACATTACTGGTGTTACCTTACATGGCATAGTAGGACCAGTTCCTTGGCCCTACTCACAATACATAGTACATGGCACTCATTGTAGATTACTTTACTCAACGTACTCGTTAATAATGACACTAGCATATACAGGGGTCCACTACCCAACATGGGATAATTATTTCCAACTAATTATCCCTAACATACATGTTACAACCCTCTCTGTTGACATACACTTCCAAGGAGTAACCCAGGGTAGGACACTGGGCTCACGACTGTTGTTATTGTGTGGTAGCCAGACACATGGCGAGTCTGGGGTCTGGCCCAACGAGGCAGTGAAGCACAATAATCAGGCCGCATCGGTGCCATCGTTTCATATATGATCCCTGCTGTGTATCTACTACATCAGGGGCAGTTGTTGAGTGGTTGAGCGATGCAAGAATCACAATGGGATCTGGAGAAACATTGGAGCAGCGTCAGGGAGCGGTCTGGGAAGCAAAACAACACAAACAACTCTCTTGTCTAGACGACAGGCATATTTACGTTATATTACTTTTACACTGGGTGAATGACAATTCAACTGTTAAATCATGAACACTGGTGAACACTGATATTCACTACAATTGACTGAATTAACTGAAAGGCTACACATAAACATACCTGGAGAAACATTGGAGCAGCGTCAGGGAGAGCTCTCCCTGGCGATGCACGGGTATAAATACCCCCGAGTTGCCAGTGATCGCTACTTACGCAATGACAATAATTACAAACAAACTAACTGCTACTCATTCAAAGATGACCCTCAGTTGACAAAGGTCTGGCGAATTACTTGAGTTGATTACACAGACTAATTCAAGATTGAGCTTCCCAGGAGAAAGTGGAATAACAACGCATTGATAACTGTCTTCACAAAGGCGGGACACTGGGAGGGAACACATGTGTAGCGTCTATGGGGGGAAAAACACCTCTTCTCAGGGGTCGCTAACTCACTCATGTTTTGCGGTGGTGGAGTTTAATATGAATCATTGGTTAAATAGATCAGCAGTCAACGTGACCATGACAAAGCTCTCCCGTTTCCCGAGATTCTTATTAAGCGGTAACGTTCGCTAAACATGTACAGTAATTACACAGATTCTTTAAACAACTGTTACCTTTCGTCAAGGCTTCACACTACATACACTCGTAAAACACATCAGGACTATTACGGGTATCTGGTACAAAAGCATACAAAATATAAAAACAATGGTTACATACATGGGATAAACGATAGCAAAAAAAAACCAATCTCTTATCATTGACAACATGGCATAGGGAAACAAAATACAAGTAATTAAACATACATAGGATAATAATGCAATAATAAAGAAAAAACATAAAAATGGGGTTACATACATAACATAAAAAATTTGTTACACAATACAAACTCTGAAGATACAGTTTCTCATATCACAGTTCAAAGAGGAGACTGATCAAATGCTTACTCGACACCACTGAGATTTAACTTAGACTTCTCAGGCTAGGACGTAGATGAACAGACCCCATCAAGTCGAAGGAATGACATGTTTGGCTTTAAACTAAAGAGCCATGTCCTACTCGCGAAAGGCAGCAACCTTCGAAGGATCCCGAACGAGCGGAGTTTCCTAAGAATACATGCACATCCTAACGGTCCTTATGGGAGTACAGCCAAACCTAAAACTATCTGTACTTATGGCATTTGACATGTGGTGAAATCAGCGCCCTGTCGAGGCCTGACTCCACATAAAAGTCACGAACATTACTCCTATACACACCACAATAAGAGTAGCTAGGGTTTTACCGGCAAAACTTGAGAACTCTCAACTGGTATCTTTACTCAACTAGTAACAAATACCCATCAGATGATTGCATAACTGCCAATCCATCTTCCAATCTCTGTGTCTACTGCACTTGACAATCCCCATCTAAAAAAAATCAAAGAAAAAAAATCACAAACACCTACACACTCACAAACATTCCACAACTCACCTGGCAAACAACGTACTCACTTACCAGTTGTACTTCTCAATTGTAACACAAGTATGCAAAACAACACTTCACCATGCACGTCAATAATCAATGCATTGCAGTCAAAGTCTACAGCCCTTTAAAGAAATCTCGGTAACACTGATGCTCCTCTCTCACATAACTAGCAAGAGAGGCATTCCACACTCTTCTTTTCTACACTTCCTTGTCCATCAGGCCATGCACCTGATGAAGCAACTGGTGGTGAAACCTGGGTGTCATTCCTGAGAATGAACATGTCTCCACCCTCATACTTCTCAAGTCTACACATCAACTTACTGGATACAGGTTCTGAGCTGACTGCCCTGAATTGTTCTCTTGTGACGGCCATCATACCTGGAGGTCACAACAACTGTACTACACAACACAGCACAGTGCACACTTTCAAAAACAAATGGATTACTGCCTAACTGTCCTAATACATGAAAACACTTGAAATACTGGCTCAAAATTATTGCACAAATTACTACTCAACTTATTATTCATTACCCATAGTGATAATACTGAAATGTGAACTTGTACTTTACTGCTTCACTGATGAATACACGAGAAAAACATCACTGTACTCTGTTGTCACTTTTCAAGACAAACTTACTGTGCACACTGAAAGGCAATTGTACTTGTTATTGTCAATCTCTGTAGGGTGGAACACTGTATTAACTCTTCCGGAATTACACTGTACTCTAACAAATCAAACTTAACAAAGAATCAGACATTTCCATTACTGAGAGTCACTCTCACAAAAATAAAGTGGTAATACTGTAATACTTTACGAGACTGTCCCCTCGATACTCAACAAATATTCACTGTCTTTTCAATTGTAATGATTTCAACACTGTTATCACTTCACAATGTACTCTGTTGTACTCACAAATGGGGGATCCTTACATGTACTTTCACCAATCACTTTTCAAAGGTTGCGTTCTTTTACAGATGTCCATATCACCATAGAGTCCTCAACTCATCAAAGTAATTGCTGAAATTATACATGTATTAGATCTCAAATAAACATAAAACACACTTAATGACAATGCCTGTAAGTCTACACAGCTAGAACTAATGCCCTATGCATTAAAATCATACTAGTAGAAACAATACAAAAAATACAATATACTCGGGAATCTATAACACAACTCGTGTTATACAAATAAATTCACTTGTCAAAACTGACGTCAACTTATAACTAAAACACTTCCAATTGAAATCAAAACCAATACCTCCAAAATATGTCAATTTCAAATAACACTCAGTTACATAACCTTAATACAATTACAGCCTTCCGGTACACTCAGAAATCAACACTGTCCACAACACTCTTAACACAGCACATGTTCAATGTCCCTAATTGTCTGTAAATAACAAAGTATTAACCCGAGTGATCACAACAATTGCTATGGTACCAGTGCAGAAAGGCACCCAAAAAAAAAATTACCTTGGCATACAACCAACACTTTTCTGAGATTTTCACAAAAGACTGCAAAAAAATTAGGTAGCTAACCTCTGTTTTTCAGACACTTTTCAATACAGTACTTGAACATTACAAGTATTCACATTTTACTGTACACTTTACTTTAAAACAGATTTCTAATTTTCTCGAGGCCAATGTTCTAACCTAACTCCAAGTAAAGTATTTGCCGTGAACTGTTTTCAACATCTCCGTAACCTCAAAAATTTTTTTGCACAGAATAACAAACTACTGTACACTGGGAAAAATTTCAGAACAAGATTATTAGCACTCTGAAATATTCATTAGTTACAGTGACATGATTAGGTATCTGCCCGGAGAAATGGTTATTACAAATGCACACTTAAACCAAAAATTACCCACAGTATCACATTTATTCCTCCTGACCTTGATACCATATAAATTACATCCCAGCTGCACACCAATGTGAGGGCGCGTGTTCCCACAGTATCTACACCACCCTCATACTTACCTACTTCTCTTAGTTCTTACTCTTACTCAGTTCTGTCACCTATTCTTTTGGTAGCATGGACATTCTTTTGGTAGCATGGTCATTCTTTTGGTAGCATGGTCATTCTTTTGGTAGCATGGTCATTCTTTTGGTAGCATGGTCGAGGGTCTAGGCACATGGGTACTGGTAATTCTGGTATCAAGTCACTTGGACGGAAATAAAGGTAAGATACTGTGGGAGAAATGAATACACCTAAAGTACTCTAAAGACAAATTTATTAATAGGAAATCAAAGGGGAAAAGATATATTACACTGGTCTACAAAAAAATATTTTTTTTTCTGGCATGAAACCTTTTAACTGTTTTTTACTAACTTTAAGGTGCTGAATCCAAATCTGATCTCAGAATTGCTCCATCACGTAACGTGCCAGAATTTACTGAGCTACCAGAGATTGAGGATATAGACGGGAATTCACCTGTTTCTACTGATGAAGATGAAGAGACTGATCTTTTCAAGCCATCTGGTGAAGATTGTGAAAAGCCAACGTTGTTTACTCAGTCAGAATTGAATGATCTGGTCAGAGATCTAAATTTGCCAAAACAGTCTGCTGAATTGTTAGCTTCCAGGCTTCAAGAGAAACGACTCTTAAAACCTGGCACGAGTGTCTCCTTTTATCGCAACAGAGAAGAGCAACTGCGGAAGTACTTTCATTCATATGACCAGCTTGTTTTTTGTAATGATGTAGAAGGACTTCTTCTCTCCATGGGACTACCAGCATATGATAGTAGGGTGTGTCATAGGAGGGAAGATCAGCTAAAACTAATGGCCCATCACTTTTTTGTAGATTTTAGTGTATATAAACAGAAAATAATTTCAGTTTCAATATTTTGCAACCTTTTGCTAGGTAAATTTTAGCGTGAAATTTATCGAAAATCTAACGTACAGCTGCATTAGTGCATTACAATTAAATAGTGAACATTGCTTTCTGACTTCATTCTTTAACAACCCAACTAACAATATTTTTTTCTGTTTCAGATTCTGGTGCATTTATAAGTTGATAATATTTGCGATGGCTGCTTGTGTCAGGACGAGGAACCAAAAATCCAGCCATCTCAGTCACTATCTTGGGTTTGGGAGAGAGCTCCTGAAGTCGGAGTTGCCTACATTGAGAGATGCTTTGAGATACGGTGTTTTAATCAGGCAAATCAGTGAAAAGAACCAAAGAACTTACACAAACAAAGACATTGCCAGTGATATGACCAAAGCTGTCTTGGCACAGTACACTCTGGCTAACGCTCAGTTCAAGCCTCCAGTCATAACAAGTCAGAAGAAGATTAGTGAGAGACTGCTAGCCAGTTGGGAAAAGGCAAGAGATATCTCTCTTGGGAGAGGAAAACATGCAGTTAAGGACAGCTTTGCCAAGCAACTGGACCAGTTATTTGACATAATTACTTGCAAGTGCCCAATTGTTCTCTGTCCTGAGTTTGGATGCAATCGTGACTGTAAATCCGAGGCCCACATCTCCTGTATTTGCAAGCGTGAACTGAAGATTCCTGTGATCGAACTGGCATTTGTCAAAGCACAGAGAGAGAAGATTGGCAGTATAGGGGCTCTCATGATTTCTAGCCAAGATATTCCGGAGTCCAAGAGACAGGAAGCTGTCACAGAGAGATAGAAGAGGAGAAGAGTTGCCGAGGAAAAGAGACTTGAGAAGGCCCGGGGTGAGGTAAAAAAGGCCGATGATTGGAGTCAAGCTGATTCAGAGTTTAATGACTTCCCCATGGCTGATCCGAGTGCTGACCAGGAGAATGGTGACTTTGTCCCTAACCCAGAATATAATGATCCCAAACCTTCCAGGCATAAGATTCGAAATAGGAAAGATATCCCGAGCATAGCTCTGGCCAGCATGCGACACCACACTGGTCTCAGAGAAACTGCAGAGATAGCAACAGCTGCCTGGATTGACGGTGGTTTGATAACACCTGATGATGTTCACCTGGTGATAGATCATAACAAAGTAAGGAGAGCTCAGGAGAAACTTGTCAGTAACCTAGAAGAGGAGTTTGATAACGGGATAAGAGAAAATGGAATCAATTGTTTGTTTTTTGATGGGAGAAGGGATGACACTAAAGTGTTCATGAAAGTTGGAGATTCTGATAAGTTGTTCCCTGCCATGGTGAAGGAGGAACACTACTCCTGCTGCAGTGAACCAGGAGGGAAGTATTTGTGGCATTTCACTCCAGAGAAAGATGACATCAGGAAACCAGCTGAGATAGTGGCAGATAACATTGTGAACTGGCTCAGAGAGAGGAACGTAGACCAGACCCTGCAGGCCATTGGAGGGGACAGCACCAACACGAACACAGGGTGGCAAGGGGGGGTCATACAGTGGATAGAGCGGAAGATTGGGAGGAAGCTGGTCTAGATTGTTTGTGACCTCCACACCAACGAGTTGCCACTCAGACATCTGATCCAGGAGCTGGATGGCAAGACTCTTTCAAACAACAGATGGTCTGGTCCTCTTGGCAAGATGCTGGACTCTGCCACTGAGTTAGAAATAAATCCGAGCTTTGAAAAAATCACAGTTGGCCCTCCACTCGTTGAGCTTGCACATACTGTCATTGACGACCTGAGTACTGACCAGTACTATGGTTACATGATTTGCAGTGCCATCAAAACTGGGGTCATGCCTGATAGACTTGCTTACCTGCAGATAGGTCCAGTCTCACATTCTAGGTGGCTCACAACGGCTCTCAGGTTCTGCAGAATTTGGGTCGCTCATCATAAACTGAAAGGGAACCAGCTTCACAACCTGAGACTTATTGTCCAATTCATCGTGAGTGTCTACTTGCCAAATTGGTTCAACACCAAGGTCAAGTCATCGTTCTCCGAAGGTCCGAGGCATGTTCTCTTCCAGCTTGAGCTCCTGAGGAGTCAGCCAAGGAAGGTTGTTCAGATTGTGGAGCAGACTGTGAGGAGATCTTCCTGGTATGCTCATCCCGAGGCAGTTCTGCAGACAATGCTCTGCAGTAAGGATGAGGAGGAGAGAAGAGTGGCAGTCAAAAAGATCTTGGATATGAGACTTATGAGAGGATCTGGGCATTACGAATCAGTTGGTGACGATTCCTTCAGGGTCAGGAAGACTCCTGAAGTCAATCTAGGTGCCAAGACCCTCACTGATCTCATAGATCTGGATAACATCCAGGCTGGCAGTGAGCCCCCTCTTACCTGCAGCCTCACCAATGTTCAAGTCAGAGCTTTCCTGGACAACCCCATGCATGTCCCTGCCTGGCCCTCGCACACCCAGAGTATAGAGCATTGTGTACAGCAAGTGAGCGAGGCCAGCAGTCACGTGTACAGCCAGGAGAGGAGGGAAGGCTACATCCGAGCTCAGGTGGTCAGCAGGGAGGTGATGAGTAGAAACAGAAGCAAGAAAGACATGTTCTCTATGGTGTGCAGCAACACCGGGTCATAGTAGTAAAACCGGTTTTTGTATTTGATGATTTTGTTTTCTAAAGGAATATTAAATTTAATAAATGTGTCAAGATCATTCGTTTCACTATTCTGGATCATTTTCATCCTAATAAATTAACCTGATACATTTACTTTACTTTACATAAGCTATTTAGTGGTGTTGGTAAAAGGGTGGGAATACTGAATTTTCATAAGATTTCAAGTTAAAATTTACCTAGCAAAAAATGAAAACTTTTCAAATCTGAAGATATCACATGATTCTGCACATAGAACTACATCATTAATACCATGGGCCGATTTTTCAAACTAAAACAAAAAAAATTCGCCTCCGTATGACACACCCTAATATGATAGTAAGGATTGGAGACTTTTTATTGACAGTTCTAAAAGGAGCTTGAAATGTGTTCTTCTTCATAACGGAAACAAGTATGGTTCAATTCCAATCGGACATTCTGTACAAATTAAAGAAGAGTATGAAAACATTAAGACTGTTCTAGAGAGGTTGCAATACCATGCTCATGAATGGTTAATTTGTGTGGACTTGAAAATGGTAAACTTTCTATTGGGCCAGCAAGGAGGGTACACAAAATACCCCTGTTTTCTGTGCTACTGGGACAGCAGGGCTACAGCAGACCATTGGGTGAAAAAGAATTGGCCACCAAGACATAGTTTGACGCCTGGTGACAAGAATATCATTAACGATCCTCTGGTTGACAGGAAAAACATTGTCCTTCCTCCTCTGCACATAAAACTTGGTATCATGAAGCAATTCGTCAAGGCTCTTGATCATAGTGGAGAGTGTTTCAGATATATATGCTCAACCTTTCCAAGTCTTAGCGACGAGAAGAAAAAGGCAGGGATTTTTGATGGACCTCAAATAAGAACACTACTCAGAGATCCACACTTCCTTGCAACAATGACTGAGACACAGGCAAGAACTTGGAATGCTTTCTCTAATGTGGTGCGGAACTTTTTAGGGAACAAGAAAGCGGACAACTATCAAGAAATTGTGGAAGAGTTGCTCTTGAGTTTACAAGCACTTGGATGCAGAATGAGTATCAAGGTTTACTACTTACACAGTCACTTGGACGAGTTTCCAGAAAATCTGGGAGAAGTGAGCGAGGAGCAAGGGGAGCGCTTTCATCAAGACATTAAAGTAATGGAAGAACGTTACCAAGGTCGATGGGACTCGAACATGATGGCGGACTACTGCTGGAGTTTGATGAGAGACATTCCAGAAGCTGTACATAAGAGATCGGCCAAAAAGAGGAAGTTTATGTAACTGTAACTTGATCTTAATACTTGCACTATTCCTACCGTACATTAATTGTTTTTTTTCACCCTTCAATGTTACATTTAAATATTATATGTGCATTAACTTTCCAATTTGATATTAACAATTTTTGGTTATAGAAAAATACAAATTATAATGCTGAAAAAATTTATGTATACATGTTTAAACCGTCAATTTTGATCCAAAAGTATACGTTTCCCAAGAAAAGTGCAATATGGTATATCTCAAAAACCTGATGTGATAGACAAAAACCAAAGTCATATTTGGATTCTGCACCCCAAATTTACTTAAAATCCGTTTAAAAACCTTGTGCCAGAAAAATTGTGTTGACCGGTGTTATTAATCATATAACTGCCAGGCTCAACTCCCTGGCTTAGTGCAGACTCAGTACTTTCTTCTTTACTTATTTTCTTATTTACTTATTTTCTTATTTCTTTACTCAACAGTAATTACTCAAATCTTACATTCTTACTGCACACAACATTACTGGTGCTACATTACATGGCATAGTAGGACCAGTTCCTTATCCCTACTCACAATACATAGTACATGGCACTCATTGTAGATTGCTTTACTCAACATACTCGTTAATAATGACACTAGCATATACAGGGGTCCACTACCTAACATGGGATAATTATTTCCAACTAATTATCCCTAACATACATGTTACAACCCTCTCTGTTGACATACACTTCCAAGGAGTAACCCAGGGTAGGACACTGGGGCTCACGACTGTTGTTATTATGTGGTAGCCAGACACATGGCGAGTCTGGGGTGTGGCCCAACGAGGCAGTGAAGCACAATAATCAGGCCGCATCGGTGCCATCGTTTCATATATGATCCCTGCAGTGGCGTAGCTAGAGTGTGTGCCGCCCGGGGCGGCCCTTGAGTTTGCCGCCCCCCCCCCCCCCCCGTGCCCCCACAAAAAATACATATTGCACAGTGACTCACTCTTATATATATATATATATATATATATATATATATATATATATATATATATATATATATATATATATACATATATATATATATATATATATATATATATATATATATATATATATATATATATATATATATATATATATATATATATATGCAAGTAAATCACTGCAGGTGCGCGTGATCTAGGTACATGCTGATAACCACCAGGAAAGAAGAAAACACGAAGTTCCCAAGCGCTTTCGTGTAATTCACATCTTCAGGGGTGAGTACAGACTAGATAGAGTAATGCAAAACAAGATGAATATATACAGAGGAGGGTGAGACCAGGTCCACAATGGTCAGGTAATTAGGTAATGACCCTACTAATCTTTAAATGGCACACAACGGTTGGTGGTTGGGTCAGATGGGACAGTGACCCGCCCTCTCACCTGATCACAAATCTTCTTAATTACAAAGTTGTCCAGCTTGTACATGCCGTTACTCAAATTCATGTTGAATGCTTCGGTATGTTTAATAAGACTAGATTCTATGATGTGCCTTACATGTACGGTTTAATCAAGACCCACAAGCCCAATAACCCAGCAAGACCCATCATTAGCTCTGTTGGGTCAATCTCTTATAAACTATCTAAATGGTTAGTTTCCTTACTAAACCCCCTAGTTGGCAACATTTCTAACTCCAATATCAAGAATAATATGGATCTGGTTGATAAACTCAATAACTTGCACATTAATCATGATTTTAAACTGGTCAGCTTTGATGTAACGTCACTTTTTACAAAGGTCCCAGTTGATGATTTACTAGAGTTCCTCATAGAGGGCGGGTCACTGTCCCATCTGACCCAACCACCAACCGTTGTGTGCCATTTAAAGATTAGTAGGGTCATTACCTAATTACCTGACCATTGTGGACCTGGTCTCACCCTCCTCTGTATATATTCATCTTGTTTTGCATTACTCTATCTAGTCTGTACTCACCCCTGAAGATGTGAATTACACGAAAGCGCTTGGGAACTTCGTGTTTTCTTCTTTCCTGGTGGTTATCAGCATATATATATATATATATATAGATATAATATAATATATATATATATATATATATATATATATATATAATATATATATATATATATATATATATATATATTAAATAGTTTGTGTACCATTATAATATTACTGTACTTTCACATACTCAAATATAGTATGCTTTAAATACACACCAAACATACTTAAACTTTATAAGTAACAGTTAAACAAAAAGCAAAAACGACATAAGCCCCCCAGACAAAAGCCCCCTACTGTGATCGGGGTGGCTTTTGTCTGACAACCCTAACCCTAACCTAACCTAACCCAACCTAACCTAACTTAACCTAACCCTAACCTAACCAATAATTTACCACAGAGAAGAACAGTATATTTTACCCTCAACTATTTAATTATGTCGGTAACTTTTGAAAGCCCTTACTGTTGTCAGACAAAAGCCACCCCGATCAAAGTAGGGGGCTTTTGTCTGGGTGGCTTTCGTCTGGGGGGCTTTTGTCTGGGTGGCTTTTGTCGGGGGGGGGGGCTTTTGTCTGTACCCCAGTGAGGATAGTGTCTTAGTATAAAATCGCAATGCTGTGAAACAAAATCTTAATATTTAATCTCAGTACCGCAGCAAAAGTCACATCAATATTTTTTAACCAATACTTTAATATTTCTTACCTTATAGTATTATGTCTTCCAACGAAGTAAATCACTGGATCGAAAACACAAGAGAACTTAAAAGTCGTCTAGCCTCCCCTCGTCTTGTCACGATGGAGACTTGTGCAGAACTGAAGTGAATTGCTTGTAACTGGTGGACTGGTCGGCTGTACATGAACTGATATGACCCGAGACTGCATGGTTTTGCAGCTACTGGAGACGTTAATCCTTCCCTTTGTATCGGCGGCAAGTTAATCCTCGTCGTGTCTGACCTAACACCTGGCCCACACCACATGAGCTCACTGGCGTACTTGTTTGAAGTTGTTTCCTTAATCCTCAACAGGTTACAGGTTGTGTGTGTGGCGGGGGGGGGGGGGGGCGCATAGCAAGGGTGTAGCTCATGACGTGGCCGTGATGATGTGGGTCAGGTGTTAGGGCAGACACGACAAGGATTAACTTGCCGCAGATACAAAGGGATGGATTAACGTCTCCAGTAGCTGCAGATATGGGTGATGAGCAGACACAAAAGTACCGCCCCCCAAAAGTGCCGCCTGGGGCGGACCAAGCTAGCTACGCTAGTGGATCCCTGCTGGGTATCTACTACATCCGGGGCAGTTGTTGAGTGGTTGAGCGATGCAAGAATCACAATGGGATCTGGAGAAACTTTGGAGCAGCGTCAGGGAGCGGTCTGGGAAGCATGACAACACAAACAACTCTCTTGTCTAGACGACAGACGTATTTACGTTATATTACTTTTACACTGGGTGAATGACAATTCAACTGTTAAATCATGAACACTTGTGAACACTGATATTCACTACAATTGACTGAATTAACTGAATGGCTACACATAAACATACCTGGAGAAACATTGGAGCAGCGTCAGGGAGCGCTCTCCCTGGCGATGCACGGGTATAAATACCCCCGAGTTGCCAGTGATCGCTACTCACGCAATGACAATAATTACAAACAAACTAACTGTTACTCATTCAAAGATTTCCCTCAGTTGACAAAGGTCTGGCAAATTACTTGAGTTGATTACACAGGCTAATTCAAGATTGAGCTTCCCAGGAGAAAGTGGAATAACAAAGCATTGATAACTGTCTTCACAAAGGCGGGACTCTGGGAGGGAACACAAGTGTAGCGTCTATGGGGAAAAAAACACGTCTTCTCAGGGGTCACTAACTCACTCATGTTTTGCGGTCGTGGAGTTTAATAAGAATCATTGGTTAAATAGATCAGCAGTCAACATGACCATGACACTGAAGTCTATTTCTTAAAGGATAGGAGAAATGCAAGTGGTGACTAGCGTGTGCCATGCACGGCCCACAGAGTCAGACTGACACTGCCTTGCCATATGGCAGGCTCGGGGCAATGATGCCACATAACATGTGCAGTGTTGCCACATAATTATATACATAGATGCTACGCGGCACAGTAGCTTATATACAAGGTTGCTACTCGGCACAGTAGCTTAGATACATAACCTACAATGATGATCGTATGTAGTAGTAGTAGTTGTTGGAATTGCTACTGAAGAACAACTTGCTGCTGTCACAATTAAGACTAATGTAGCGGTTGCCCACATTTTGGAAGATTAACTAAATATGAGGTGGTTCGAACATTATATATGTGTGCTGTCTGTATATGTATGGGGGTGTTCTAAAAAAAATATATGCTCATGAGCACACCTATCTAGGTTATCAACCAACTGCAATTGAAAGGTAGAGGGTTTTTATTTACGTAAACAGTCAGTCAATGTCCACCACCATAGGATCTACAATACCAAAAACTACGTACAATGGATGCTCAAATATCCTCCTCATTAATAACTAATCCAAAAAGAATTAAAAGAATGTTAGGTAAAGGAAATACCATATTGATTGATTTTTTTGAAAAAATTCTTTTGGATTCTGTTTTGCTCATATTAAGTGAAATAAATAATTTAAGCAATATAACTATTATAAATAATCTAGATACAGTCATTCCAATTAAAAATGACAATATACATTCTACATTGAAAAAATGGGATACTGAAGGAATACGATATACTTTTTATAATATTCCTGAAGAAATGGAAGATGAAGAGGAAAATAATAAAATAGGTCTAGCATTAAAATTAGAACACTTTAAAATAATCCAAAATATAATAACAAAGACCAATGGTGATTCAATATTACTAAATAATAGTAAATCCCAATCTTATGAAGTCAGTCTTAAAAGTCATATATCTACGTTATCGTCTCGCAAAATTTGTACCTCAATTAATATTATTAAAAGATAAATTTAATACTAATAAAATTAATCTACAATGGATTTATGAAATAGTAAAAAATATTAAAATTAAAATATTATGAATATAAAACTATTTTTATTTATTTTCATATATTATACCTTATGTAATATAATATTGATGAAAATGCTTTCAAATATAGAGAAACAAGTAATAATATCTAAGGATATTGAACTAGAACTATTAACAATTCCCTCCACAATATCTTTAAATAAATTTGATAAAAGTACAGTTGATTGTTTAACTAATAAGGTACTATGTAATATTAATGTTGATTGTGAAATATGTGAGAATAATATATCTTCCGTGTCTTGCATCGATGGTTTATGTCAATTTTTTTATGAACAAAAAGATAAAAAATGGTGTTTGAACGGAGGCATAGAAAATAAATATTTTCAAATTGATGTATTGAAAACGGTATGTTCTTGTCCCCATGATTATGTGGGTAACAGGTGTGAATATTTTAATTATATGAAACCAACTACAAAAAAAAGTTTTAATCTCTAGTAGTTGGTATATATTAAGTAAATATAATTTAAATTATGTATTATAATTGAGAAGTCGTACTCAAAAATGGAACAATACACATTGCCTCTTATTCAACATTATTGCTGTACAAATAGGTTTGTCATAATCGATGACGGAAATGAATGTAGCAAACGAAGTACTTTTTTGCAAGTTTCCCGTATCTTAAAGAACGGTGATAATTCTCATACAAGTATACTACTTTGTGGGTTTGGACCTATATCAACGATGTGTGGAAAATTAGACATTTCTCCAAAACAATTAAAAGGAGGACAAATCCATAAAATGTATAAAGATTTATTTAAAGCCGGTATAAATGGATCACATACGGTTCGTCTTTCAAATTTAGAATATCATCATTTTGTTTTAGATGTTGATGTATAATTTAATGATAATATATATGGACCATGCCTTTCTTCTGTCGAATATAAAGAATATTTAACTGTACAACAACAACAACAACAACAACCACAACCACAACCACAAAATTAAAACATTGATGCCTTTGAAAATGTAAATAAGTCAACCCTCGCTTTACGCGGTCCCACATTCCGCGTTTCCACGTTTACTGGGTACCCTGCTGAAACAGGAATGCTCACATTCCGCGGTGCGTGTACCCCTTTATGAGGAGAGCTGCTGGCGAGCCGCGCCATTTTTGGATCCAAACCTCCGGCCATCTCTCCCCCCCTCTCCTGCCATCCGCCATGTTGTGTAAGCGGCGCGAGCATGGTGCCCACAAGGTCGCCCAGTCATCAAAACATTACCGAGTTCTTCACCCCCCACCCACCACAGCCGGCCCAAGTCAGTGATAGTGATAATTATAGTGAGGATATGGACTTATATGGACTTTGAGGGGTTTGACAAAGAGGCCCTGTAAGCCTCTGTGGTGGATAGTGATACAATTGATACAAGTGATACAGGTGAGGGCCAATAATCTGCCCTCTGCCTCGGAACCAACCGCCCATCCTCGTGTGCCCAGCCATCTTTTCTACTAATGTAAGTGTTAAAAAACCTAATATTATTGATATTTCTCTTCATTATTAATTTTGTGTGCATAACATCATAAAGTTAAGATAATATTTATACTACAACATAGTTGTGTGTCGTCAAAAAGTGGAGTTTGGGGGTCAGCCCGGTCTCTATTTCAATTAATCCCTATGTTGTGTTGTTAACTTTACGCGTTTCTCACTTTCCGGGGTACCCTGTGGGTTGAATTAACGGCGTAAAGTGAGGGTTGACTGTATATAAATTAATGTATCATTTATCAATATCTCTGGGACTGGAAAATGTACCCATTTATATTCTCGGAAAAGGAGGAACCCTAAACCGCGGATTTCATATAGAGATACCTTCTTTAGTAATGAGTTATTATGATATTGCTGTACTTGTAAGCTCTTGTCGTAAAATAAGTTGATTCTAGTATATTTGGATCTCAAAAATATACTAATACCACTGGTACGTTTATGAAATTTAATAGTACATGAAATTTATGATATATCTAACGTACCTCAATATCTGTTATTTGAAAATTTAAAAAGTGCTTTTGATGCCTTTAATATTTGTAAGCCTATTATCGAATCTCAAATTAGAGGATTTAAAACTTATGTGATAAATAGAAAATTAAATGTGTTTGAAAAAAAAATTAAAAGATATTTACAATTAATTGATAAAGGGAAAGGAATCTACAAAGACACCCAGTGTTTAAAGGAAACTAATCAATTTGATTATTATTATAATGATAATCGAATTAATGATACAGAGAATGAAGGTGAAAGTGAAAGTGAATCTGAAAATGAATCTGAAAATGAATCTGAATTAGAGGATGGGGATAATGAATATGATGTATATGTGGGTACATTTTTGAAAGCCACTAATAAAATACGTAAAAATTACCCATTTATAAATGTCTATATTTAAAAGTCCCTAAAGAAAAAAAATAAAGAAAAATAAAGAAAAAATTGATTAAATTGAAATATTACGAAAGTATCCAAAGAGTTATATCAATATAGTGAATATTCCACCTTATGTTTCATATACAACTATGGGAACTAAAAAACTCGAAGAAATTTTTACCTAGCCCCCAATCTCTCAACTGTTATCACCATCATCTACACGAAAAAAATATGGGAATTGATGGTGATTTGCATTTAATGATGACTTCTGTTGATTCAAACTCCTCTAATTATACTCATATTAAATTAAAACCATTCGGAGTACAGCATTTAACACGGTTGTGTTGTATTGATAGCATACACTTAAATACTGTTTTTTATCTATTAGGGTTAATTTACATTGTATGGGAGAGATGATAAAGTAGGTGACCCATTAAAACCTGAACGTAATTGTCTTTTAGTTGATTTCTTGTTAATTTTAAGTCAGATTTTTAGTTATGATGCAGCAACTAGGTGTTTTTTTTTCTCGTATCGTAAGAGCTTGTCGACATATTAGTGATAAAAATATAACCTTCTGTCTTGGGAATTCAAACTCAGGAAAACATTATTGTTAAATTACTTATTTTTACTTTAGGAGACTCTGCTGGGACTTTATCTGGTTTTACTGCTCATAAAGGTCTTCAAGAAAGGACGCATGACTTAGGGCGAGGGGGGCGTGATGTAAAATTTTGGTACATGGATGAAACTAGTTCAACTAAACCACTCAATTCTGTCGTATTTAAACAAATAAGTGGTAGGGCAGCCATGTGGATTCGTAAGAAATATTCCGCCGGAGATGATCCATCTTGCCTCTCCAATTTTTTTATTTGGAAATCATACTCCTAGTTTTGATGAGAGTGATTCGGCTATAATCAATAGAATACGTATTATACTATTTAGTTCTCTTTTTGATTCAGATATCCCATGTTGTTTCGAATACTGTATTTTTCCTCAATTTCCTATAATGACGGATGAAGATAGAAAACAAAAATTGGTAGAGGGTATGATGGCATTATTTATACATTCAAATTGTCATGATAATATAAGTTCACCTTGGTTTTTAATAGTCTCGACAGTAATGATACTGATTCCTTATATCAAAGAGAATGGTTTATTACACGTAATATTAAAGAGGCTTCTCTTATGTATTCCCCTGAAATTCCAATTGTTAATCAGATCTTGGAACGTTATAGGTTAGTTGAAAATGCGAAGGGTAATACTTTTATAACATATAAGAGACTAGTCAAACTCATCCTTAATTTACCCAATGTTCTTAAGAATATAAATATACCAGTTCATGATGTTCTTAAATATATTGAAAGATTTTATCCGATAACACAAGTGAAGTCGGATCATAGTATGTTTGAGAACACCCCCCATTCTTTATTAGATGTAACTAAGAAAACGTGAGTTGTTTTTGGTTTAAGGGAACATAGTATTGATTTAAATAATAAAATCATTGGAAGATCAACTGTTAATGCCAATGATGAAGAAATTGATTGTTATTAATAAAATTATTTTCTTTTTATTTGGTAATTATCTCCTCCCTCCAAACGCAAAAGAAATTATATATAAAAATATATAAACTTTTACTATGTATTTGCCTCACATATATATAAATATAATCTCAATTGTTTCGAGTTGGATAAATAACAATTTAATTTTAGAAATAAAAACTAACCCAGCAAAAGAAGAAGTTAAAAATACAAATATTTGTACTGGACTAAAATATAAATACTTTTTATTTATTCAGCATAAACATTGGATTTGTTTAACAAAATTTATAAGTGAGACATTAATTTTAACGGCTAATGATGATGACGACGATAATGAAGGTAAAGGTATAACTGAATATAATATGGATATAAATTCAGAAAATAATTTTTCATCAAACACGACCATATTTTATCCAAATTTAATTTTTCCAAAAAATGTGGATTGTAACCTAATATGTTATAATGGAGTAGCAATGCTAATGAACATAACCAAACTGAAAATAAGTAATGATTTTCATGATTTTTCACAAATAATTAGTTTAATAAGTTTATTAAATGACTCCAATTTACTATTAAATACCCTTACTAATACTACATTGGTTAGTTCTAAAATATTACCAGTAATGTCAATTGATATTTTTATAATAATTATAACAAGTATAGTTATTTATATTTTACTATTTATAATTATATTAAAACTTTTGTTTTAAATGAATGCTGATGTTTTATTTTTTTTAGACCCTTATAAAAATATATGAAAATATTAAAAGAAAATCTTGGTAACATTTTACAACAAACATTGAGATATACTGTTAAAACACATAATACAAATATTGAAACATATATAAATATGTTTGCTATGCTAGATGAAACACTTAATACTATAATTCAAAATATGTTTGAATATTACCTTAATATTATATATTTTATAGCTGAAATGATATTAGATGGTAATTGGAACAATTGTAATAGTGTTATAATTTTAAATATTATACGGACTGAATATCTTCGTTATATTTACCACCTTGAGAAATGATTAGATATCATGAAGGTGTATATACTTCTTTTTGAAAATACCCTCTTTTGTCATGGAAGGTTACTTTGTGATTTAATACTTAAAATGAAACTTCCACAAATTACCACAAACTTTTTAAATACTAAAAATAAAAAGAAATATCTATGTTCATATAAGGATCTTGAAATGTTTCTTACAGGTAACATAGATAATAAAAAAGAAAAAAGTCCATTATTAATATATCACCTACAAATAAATATATTGATGACATGAGACTTCAAGTTATTCATGGATTACTTCGATCTATTCTTGAAAGAATTGCGAATGTTGATTGGCTAGAATATCTTCTTTTTTTTAAGAATTGCAATATAGATAGCTTAAAAGATCAACTTCGAGCGACTCAACTCAATATATATATAAAAGGAAATGTGAATATGTACATTAAAGATGGAAATGAAAATATAGAGAGACAAGAAGAAGAAGAAGAAGAAGAAGAAGAAGACAATGGTTTTTAATCCGCCTCCTAATGTAAAAAGTGATTGCTGATAAACCAATACGTATGGATATATTCTTGGAATATCAAGAAGCAAGAATTTTGCGCATTGCCCATCCCGATTGATCGTTTGGATATAAGCGAAGATGTTAATACAGGTAGATTGTGTGGGAGAGACTCAGGCAATCCTTATAATCAGGGGTGAAGGAAACACACTGATGTCAAGTTCGTAAGTTCTATTTCTGGGACAAACACAGAAAAGGAGTTAAGACAGGGTAAACAGCGTCCTGTCTTGGAATCTCTCTGGGTATCTCTATCTGCGCATGCGCGTACAGCGCGCATGTGCCTAAAGTCTGAACTAACACAGTGACAAAAGGGAGTATGATTATAACATATAATACAGAGACTTGAATCAATAATGGTAAATAGTACAGTTACATATTACAGCATGTTCGTCTCATATATCTACACCTCCCTCCCCCTCACGCTCGTAGTGCAATCTCGAGCGGACTCTTTTTCCAGGAGCCTTTGAGAGTGACGTGGGAAAACTGGGGGGTCACTGAATGAGGACTTACTTTTCTCGTCCAAGCAAGGGTTCACAGGGATATGGGGGAGGGGTTCACCACTAGGGGACGGTACTGAACGAAGAAAGCGGCGATTCCGCCACCATACCCGACCACTAGGGAGACGGACCTCGTAATCCCTGGTCTTGCCGCAGCCCATGACAACCCCGACCTTGTCCCAGCGGTGAGACGTCGGGTCTTGAATCCGAACTGTTTGCCCGATACTCAACCTGGGAAGGGGTCGGGCGTGCTGATCGTACTGTGCCTTTACCTGGTCAGCACGGGCGGCTGCACGATGATCGCAGTCCTCGGTCTTGGCCTGCCACTCCCTCGAGAAGGACTCAGGATGGGCAGGGACACATGACCGTAGTGGGTGGCCGTATAACATCTGTGCTGGGGAGCGACCTGTGAAGTTGGGGGTATTCCGCAATTCCAATAAACCCCGGTCAAACTTCTCACAGTCAATGTTGCCTGAGGGTGCGGTCTTGAGGATAAGATGCTTGACGGACTTTACGGCAGCCTCGGCATGTCCATTGGACTGGGGATAATGTGGCGAGGACACCACATGATAAACTCCCCATCGTTCCATGCAGTCCCGGAAGTCGTTGCTGGTGAACTGGGGCCCGCCGTCAGTCCTCAGGCGGAGAGGGACACCAACTTCCCGGAAGTAGCGACAGAACATATGCACTGTATGAGAGGCAGTAGTGTTGCCTCCGCAGGGAACGACAACAGGCCACCCTGAGAGCCGGTCGGCGATGACGAGAAAGGACTTTCCCGCCACAACGAAGAAATCAGCAGAGACGGACTCAAAGGGCCTCGTAGGGTTGTCGTTGTTCATGAGGGGTTCCTGCTGCTGTCTAGGCTGCAGCACCTGGCATGGCTCGCAGACTTGAACGGAACTAGCGATGTCGGAGTCGATGCCTGGCCAAAAAACAGCTTGTCTCGCCCGGCGCTTCGTAGCTTCCACACCCCTGTGGCTGTCGTGCAGGTGGGCTAGGGTGCGGCGGCGGAGGGCGGCAGGAACCACAACTCTTGCTCCATACAAGACGAGATCGCCATCAGCATAGAGGTAGTCCCGCATCTTCCAGTATGGGAGTAAAGAGCTGTGTAAGTCGTACCGGTTGGAGGGAAATCCCGAGGTCACGCAGTTCAGTAGACGGATGTACGAAGGGTCCGCTCTTGCCGTGGGTCGGAGTTCCTGAAGAGTCCTGTCGGCGTCCTGTGGTGGAGACTCTTCTGAGATGACGGCGTTCACGGTCACTACGGTCCTGAGGTGCGCACTAGCATCAGCACATGCGATCTCGTCCTCTGGTGTGGGGTGGCTGACTGGGGCTCGTGACAAAGCATCAGGGATGCAGAGCAGCTTGCCAGCACGCCACACAGCTGTGAAGAGGTAGGGCGAGATCTTCTCCTTAAGGCGTTGGAGGCGGGGATTCTCGACCGCACCCAAGGAGTAGTGGTTCAGGATCGGGATGAGTGGCCGATGATCCGTCATGAGGTTGAAGTGTTGTAGGCCGATCAGATACAACCTACATTTGGACATGGCCCAGACGGCGGCTAACAGCTCCAGTTCGATGGTGGCGTAGCGAGTCTCGGCGTCAGTGAGAAACCGAGAGCCACACTGAACCAGACGAAGGCGTCCATTGCCGTGGTCCTGTAGCAGAGGGTATCCAATCCCGTAGAGGCGAGAGGCATCAGTCTGGAGGATAACTGGCAGGGCGGGGTCGAAGGAAGCGAGAACAGGTGGGCTAAGGAGAGCTGTCTTGACCCGACGGAATGCCTCATCATAGTCAGCTGTCCAGGTGAATGTTCTCTTGGGGCTCATCAGGGGGCGTAGGGGCTGCGCTGCAACGGCGATGTCGGGGGTGAACTCAGCCAACTGGTTTACCAGGCCCATGAACGAGCGGAGGTCGGTCAGGTTGGCAGGAGTTGGGAAGTCCCAGATCGCGCTGACCTTTCCAGGATCAGCCGAGATGCCCTTGCCTGAGAGGGTGTACCCACAGAAGTTCACACTAGGTGAGGCGACCTCAAACTTATCCTTGTTGAGGGTGATCCCGTACTTGCGGCACCTGGTGAGCATCTGATGAATACGCTCAAGATGCGTGGAGTAATCCTCGTCATATAGGAGCACGTCGTCGATGACCTTGACACAGTTCGCCACACCCTGAAGGGCCATGTCACCACGGAGGCAGAAAGCATCGCCAGTAGCCGCGAAACCCATAGGTCCTCTGCAGTGCTGAAATCGGCCGTACGGTGTGATGAACGTTGTGAGGTGCTGATCTTCTTCCGCAAGTTCCATCTGCCAGTACCCACATAAGGCATCTGCTGTAGTAAAGTACCTTGCCTTCGGGTCCACACTGAGTATAGCGGCGAAGGGTGTTGGTGAAGGGTGGGTCGGGCGGGAAACTTGGCTATTCAGCTTGGTGAGGTCGACGGTGATACGAACTCCAGTAATGTTCTTGGCGACCGCTACCATGGGGTGACACCAATCCGAAGGGTCGTCACCAGCAGGCTTAATGATCCCCTGGGCTACCATAGAGTCGAGTTCCTTCTTGACTTGGTTCTGAAAAGCGAAGGGTATCTGTCTCGGTGTGTGGATGGCGAAAGGTACTGCGTCATCCTTCAGGTGTATTCTCATGGGGGAGCCAGCCATTGGCTTGAGTGGAGCCGTCTTGAGGTCCTCCTTGGAAACCAGCACATCCTTGAATTGCAGTAGGAAGAACTCCCTGGCTGCAGAAGGTGACGTATTGGGTGGGAGGGACAGCTCCTTGCACCTGTTGACATGTTTTATTTCCAGAATTGGCTTAGGGAAGTCTGAAGATATTATGGCCAACTCTTGACAGTGGTCATAAGACAGTAGCGGCATCTGAACACCTTTGTGGACCTGAATCCTGGCAGAGCATGACTGCTTACCTAGGGTGAGGGTAGCCTGAAATGTACCCAGAGCAGGTGCCATTGTAGAACCGTCTGCGGTGAGCGTTGTAGAAGTTGACCGTGGTTGCAAACTGCTCCTAGGGATCCCCAGAATGTCGAGGTGTCTTGTGCCGATGACTGTGACGTCCGCACCTGTGTCAGGAAGCATCTGGATACGGGAAGTAATGTCGCCGTATGACAGGTGAACACAGATGGGCTGAGGTGTCTTGCTGACAGGGGAAGAAGAGGATCCCACGCGACGACAGCGCTTGTTCTTCGCCGCCTGAGACTTGCAAGTAGTATTATTCTTCTTCTTTGACTGACAGCATTTGTCGAAGTGTCCAATGCGGCTACAGGAGCGGCACTGGACGTTGTTGGCAGGGCACTTCAGTGTCCTAGCCCAATGACCACGACGGCCACAGTTATTGCAGGTGCTGTCAGCGGCAGGGCATTCAGAACCATGCCGACGAGCACAATACTGGCAGGAATGACCTGTCGTCGAAGTCTGAAGTGATGCTGAAGATTGATGCGAAGCTGAAGTCGGATGTGAAGCTGAAGTCGGATGTGAAGCTGAAGTCCGGTCACGTCCTTTGTTCTTCTTATATGCGGAGATGGCACACAGCTGGTTAGCTGGAGCACGAATGGCAGAAGTCGCACTTCTGGTGGCTTCGTAAGAGTGGCAGGTGGTGACAACATCCTGTAGAGAAGAGGCAGTGTCGAGGGAGATAAGCTTCTGAATAAGCTCTTCGTCCCGCACGCCCATGAGGATAATCATCTTCATCTGTGTTTCCTCACAAGTCGACGAGTTCCCAGGACAAACGTCAACCTCCTCAGCGACGCGTCTGAGTCGTATGTAAAAATCGGCAAACGACTCACCCTCCAGCTGCTTACAACTGAGAAGTTCTCTCCTACGGAGAGCTTCGTTGCGGAGACCCTTGATATGCGTCTGTAAAGCATCCAAGACGTCCTTCACAGTCTTGTCTGTGTCGTGGGGAATTTGCAGGGTGTGCTCCAGGATACGTTGCGTCTCTAGGGTGAGACACATCCTCATCTGGATCAGCTGTTTCTCCCTAGGCAACCTTGATAAAGTGACCATCATCGAATAATCGTCCCACCTCCGACGCCATTCACGGAATACCTGGAACGAGGCATCAGCTTGGAGTGGCGGTGGACTCTGAGCAAGTGCTTTCTGTGGGGGGGGGGCAAAGAAGTTGAAGAGGACCCTGCAGGCGCACCTGTGGACGAAGAGGCAGGTGTAGTAGCTGCTTGAAGGGTAACAGGTGCCAACAACTCGATAATGGCACTGAATCTGGCATTTTCTTGTTGACGTCTGTGACTCTCTTCACGTCTTCGTTCATCGTCTTCCTGTCGCCTCCTGATGTCGTCTTGTCGTCTGTTTTCTTCCAAAAACTGAATTAAATGAAGGAAGTCGACACCTGTGGCTGATTGCGGACATGTGTAGTGGGGGCTAAGGGTGGGTGGGGCCGCTTGATCCACTTTCCCCTCCACTTGGAGTCCACTTACTGCACCGACATCCGTCTGAAGTTGGGCTTGTTGGGTATCTGAAGAAAACCCAATAAATTCCTGATCTTCCATATGGCCTGGTTAATTTCTCTCACAATTACTGTAATTAATAAGTGAGCAGAAAAGCAATCGTCTTTAAATGGAAGATATCTGCGAGGGTCTGTGAGTGTGTGTGTGTGCGTTCGTTCGTGTGTGTACTCGAGGCAGGCAGACTAGCGCGGGAATTCAGAGTTGCCAACTTAGCGACTTTGTAGCTAGATCTAGAGCTTTTTGTTTTTTTCTAGTGACATTTTAGAGCGATTTGCGACTTGTCGCAAATCTAGAGATAGTCACAGAAATCTAGCGACTTTCTGGATACTTTTGGACTGTCCATGAAACTCAGTTTTCCTAATTTCGAGCCATAATATATAGCAACGGGGTTACAGGGACAATAAATAATAAGAAAAGTTTAATACATTTGAAAGGGTCGTGGTACAGAAGGAGGGACACGTCTATTTCCTGATCACTTGATGTCAGCCCGTCCATGGCTAATGTTGCCGTGTCGTCATTTATTTGTCTATTACTTTCGCCTTTGTAGCACCTTTGTAGCACACAATCTGGACAGAAACATCTAACACCCTAAAATTGTGGTCAGAAGTGGCAAATTACAGAGATGCGACAGGTGAAAACCCTTACCATGATCTGGCTGAAATTGCACTCGCTGCCTTATCTCTACCGCATTCAAACGTAGATGTAGAGCGCACATTTAGTAATATGAACTTTGTGAAATCAAAATTGCGCAACAAAATGAAACTATCGACATGAAAGGCAATTCTTACAATAAAGTATGGGTTAAAAAGACAGAACACCTGTTGTGCAAGTTATGAACTTCCTAGTGATATTTTAAGAAAGATAGGGACTGTGGAGGCATACAATTACAAGATATCTGCACGAGAACCTGAACCAAGCACTTCACATGCTTCCAGCTCTACAGTTGTTCACACTGCCGACGGCTACGAAGAGGACTGGGATGCAATTACTATTGAATAATAGGTAAGTGTGCACATTAAACTTTAAAAAAAATAATATTTTTATTTTTACATAATGCATTTTATTTATACTCCGTTCATTATAGTCGGCATTATGAAAATATTATTTGCATCAAATTACTGAAGGGGGGGAATAATAGCTAGCAACTTTTCATGGAAGATTTAGCGACATTTAGCTACTTTTAGGTACCAGCCTAGCGACATTTGAAAATCCGAGTTGGCAACCCTGCGGGGGATGGCTGGCTCACTCGCCAGTGCCAGTCGAGTCATGAATGGGGGTGGATGTCAAAACTTGAGCTCCCCCATAGGTCTTAAATAGGCTTCCCTCTTTTGTAAAAAGTGCAGGAACACGGGGAAACACTTTAAAGACACTAAAGGGCACACACAACACTGAAAAAGCACTTCACAACACTGCACTGTAAATCCAGGAATATCTTGTTGAGGGATGCGCCGAGACCACTCGACAAGGGAAGTTGACAAGATGGCGGCTCCGAAAGAGATTCTGTGTCCACTCCAATTCTGAATAATGTGATGTCCCAGCTAAACACTGCGCCATGTGGGAGAGACTCAGGCGATCCTTATAATCAGGGGTGAAGGAAACACACTGATGTCAAGTTCGTAAGTTCTATTTCTGGGACAAACACACAAAAGGAGTTAAGACAGGGGAAACAGCGTCCTGTCTTGGAATCTCTCTGGGTATCTCTATCTTGCCCATGTGCCTAAAGTCTGAACTAACACAGTGACAAAAGGGAGTATGATTATAACATATAATACAGAGACCTGAATCAATAATGGTAAATAGTACAGTTACATATTACAGCATATTCGTCTCATATATCTACAGATTGATACGTCAACATGAAGATGGTTACATGCCTCCCGTTCAACCTATTAGTGTTAGCTTTGATTGTCAATCGTATAATCACATTATTGTAGTGACACGAGATATTGCTAGGTTTAAAATGGGTATGGATTTTCTTATTGAAAAGGGATTATTATACAATTACTCTTTTCTATGGGATAACGTCGGTGAAGCATCTGCTCATTTAATAATGGGTGAGGCTTCGATAGATGATTTAATTAATGAAAATACTGTATAAAGGATATGGTGCTCGCCTTTTTTGCAAAAACGATAGTCACTGTTTAAAATTGGTTGAATTTTTGAAATTTAATTATTTTCCTTTTTACATAGAGGCGATAGGAAAATATTACAATAGTTATCAGTGTTATTTTAATTATGAGCGTCATAAAAATGAAAATTTTCAGTCAAGGGGTTTGTTTCAAATCTGTAGTAAGTATAGTTCTGGTAATAAGGAACTCTATTTATCATTCATTAGCGGCGATATGGATCGTTATTTTCCCCCTTACAGAATACTATCTTTTGATTTGGAAGCCACGCGGCATGATTTATCAGGATCCATCCCTAAGGGAGATAGCTTAAGTGATCGTTTAATTGTGTCGTCATTCCAGGAGGCGATGGTAACATTCCCTAATTTCCCATCTCAATTGCGGGAAGTTCATACTCGAATCATAGTATATTACCCATTTCCACCTAATGAGTTAAAACAAAAAGAATTAGAAATACAAAATAAATTAGCTGAATTACTTTATTCAAAATCATCTGTAAAAGTGGATTTTTTTTCATCAGAAAGGGAAGTAATAATGATGACTTTACAGGAATTATCCAAACCTCGATGTATTTTTTGTACAGGTTATAATACTGATGGTTTCGATTATCCCTTTGTATTTAATCGTACTGTTTTTTATGGATTATTACCGGATTACATTATGACTGATTATTTTACATTTCAATCTTATTGTAACCCCTCTCTGGCACCCCATTTAACACCTCCTTGGGTATTAAGTATTGATACTATGCTATGTAGA
The DNA here is from genome assembly GCA_958450375.1 of Homarus gammarus. Classification (NCBI taxonomy): domain Eukaryota; kingdom Metazoa; phylum Arthropoda; class Malacostraca; order Decapoda; family Nephropidae; genus Homarus; species Homarus gammarus. The sequence goes on from CAUDMG010000194.1 coordinate 710,636, forward strand.
AAGCGATTTTTTCCAATCGGTAAATTTATAGAGCCGGCATCAAATAGTCTTAATGCGTGCGCTGAAGCTATTTTAGGACGTGGCAAAGTTAATTTTGATATTTTAATAATTAATAAAATGTATAATGTGTTTGAAGAAAATAATAAGATTAACATTAATGAGGAGGATTTTGATACTCTCATGTATTACAGTTCTATAGATGTAGACCTAGTAACTCAGCTAAATGGACCCTTGGATCTAGTGCGAATTACTTGTAACTTATCTCAAAAAGCGGATACAGATCCCCATCAATGTCTACATATAAACACAACATATATCGTGCGTCGGTACGTTATAAATAGTTGTAATTCAATTTTAACTGCCCCCATTGATTTTAATAATATAACTGCTTTTAAAAAAAGACACAATGGATTATGGGGAGAAATTGGTCTTGACATGACTCGCAAATATGCAAGACATACATTGGGCAACAACACATGGATACCGGTAAAAAAAATACATACAAAGGTGCGGTTGTTTTGGATCCAATTGTGGGTGTTCATAAAAGTACTCCCACTACAAGTATTCACGTGTTAGATTTTGCCTAGTTATATCCTAGTATTATTATAGATTATAATTTATCTCTGGGTTTTGTGACTCGTATTTCCCGCGAAACATTTATGCGTTTATCTTCGCATGAGCGAGATCTTTTTAATGTGCTTGAGATGGCCGAAGATCCCCATTTTATTTACTTAAGCGTGAAGGTACGCACTGTCCAACCATATACCGAGTCTCCCTTTCGCCGCATATGCGATAGTTTAATTAAAACACGTAAAATATTGAAATTCAAATCTTTAACTACTCAGGCTAATGCATGTAAGGTAATGGTTAATTCTCTTTATGGTGCCATGGCATCCCAAGGAATATTTGAAGATACAATAGTTCCATGGATGGTAACAGGGTATGGGCGCCTTCATTTAAATAAGGGGCGTTGTTTTTTTGAGAGAGAGGGAGTTAAAATTTTATACGGTGATACCGACTCTCTGTTTCTATCATTACCCCGAACCGTTGGTAATGATACATTTATAGCTTCACTCTATAATGATAATTTGAGAAAGGATAACGATAATATTCGTTATTTACAGTTGGCGCATGATGATTCATACGGAGTTCTCGTCATGATAAGCAAGAAACGCTATATGGCTATTCAAGAAAAAGATGAATGTGAGGAACCACACAGATAAAATGCAATTAATACAGAATATATTAATTCTTTTACGCGATCACGTTAATACAAATATTAATGTGCAAGAAAAAATATTAAACTTTGCAGAAAAATGGTTTACTAATATAATAATGAAAAATAAAAGTGATACTGAATTAAAGGAAGAGGAGGAGAAATTTGTATGCAGTATAAAGCTACGTCCCCTCCACACTTATAAATCAGCAACAAGTGTGCATTATTGTTTTGGTATTTTAATAGAAACAATTCAGCCGGGTATATTGACAGCTGAAGCAGGCACCCACGTGTCCTACTACAATTTGATACCTCTTATTCCATTTAAAAAACTTCCCAGAAAAAGTGTTCGAATGTGTCCACTAACAATTTTCAATCCTCAGCTTCATTCAATAGACAGATCAAAGGGTATTGTTTCTGATATAGGTCAGATAATTAATTGTTTAATACAGACGATGCTAATTGAATACAATAATCAAAAACAAAATAAACAGGTAAAGAGGAAAGGTGATAGTCTTTACATAGAAAGACTAATAGAAAAATATTTAGAAGATGGGCGGATCAGTTAATATGAAAAATATAGGTCGACGGGTTATTATGTATATAATTTTAGGGCATGTAAAACTTCCCTCATACCTAAAATAGGTATATCTGATATCTGGCCTAGCTTTTTAGAAACTGTTTCTTCGTTAAATATTCCTAAAAATCAGTGCTGGTGGCGGTCTACTGGGAGACAATGTATTTTATTAAAAGTAATTTTTCATATTGAAGAAGAAAGGACTAAGATAACTTTAACGAGTGATCCCCAGAAGCGAGGATATTCTAGTCTCCGACAACTAGAATCAATCCTAACAATTAGACCTAGAATTCTTCAAAAATATATTTGTATTACCTCTCCTTCTCCATGTTATTCTATTAATCCCATATCAATGAAGGAGGTTGTATCATTTTTATCGTTTGTTTATAGCCTAGACGATTGTTTAAAACGTATAACATTATATCCTTCTTCAAACTCCTCTCTGCTTTTATCCAATCCCGTAAAGTGATTAATAATACTACCATTTGTTACTTTAAGGTGTTCTGGTACTAAATTAGAATATGTGTATTACTAATTAAAAATATATTTATATACAAATATATATACTCAATTAAATTATTTGTATTCTTCCTTCTTCCTTTATAAAATGGGCGTACATCATTTTTCGAGGTTTATTGAAAAAACTAAAATTGAATTATCTGTAGACAAAAAAGAACATTTAATAACAAATTTAGGAAATATCTTTTCGTCCATTAATAATTTACAAGTGATAGGTATTGATGGGTCAATGTTTTTTTCATGCCTATGCTATACCTAATGATGATAAATTATTGCCACAAACAGTTGATATTGAGAAAACGAGTCATAAGGTCTGTAATATTATACTTAATTAAATAAAAGTCATTATACATATTTTAAATAGTAATGATTATAATAATAATAGTAATAAAACAATTATTTTATATTTTGTTATGGATAGTCATTCCAATGTAGAAAAAATAGGAAATTGTGTAGTGAGAAAAATAGAGATATTTTTAAAAAAATGACAATATCCCAAAAATTGGAATTGGAAAATTATACAACTGATTTATTAAAAAATATATATTTAAATAAAATAAGTACATCGTCTTACAACTTTAAATTGTATTCAACAGCTGGAATATCTTATTGTGAAAGACTTGAAGGAAAAATTGCTCTTTATCCGGTTATTAATAAAACGTTTATTGAAAATGAAATTTACAATATTTTTTCTGTAATTATAAGTGGTGATTCTGATGTTACTGCTATGACTATTTTACGCAATGAATATAGACTCTTACTCATCCACCCTTCCTTTGGTACTATTAGAAAATCAATTGGATTAGGAAATTATAATACAATGATGAAATATATGGGGTTCAATAGTGATCAATTTCTCCGATTTTTAATTTTACATTTCATATTTTTTGGTAGTGACTATAATGTTGGTCTAGTTTCCTGTTGGACACCATCTAAAGGAGAAACTATTCTAAAATCTATAATGGAAAATGAAAATAATATCTTGAGTATATATAAAAAATTTCAGAGGAATCGATCTGTGATAAATCAAGTATTTGGATGTACTGATGTAATTAAAGAACATCATTTTAATGTTCTTTTAAAATTATTTATAATTAAAGCCATTGATAGTATAAAATATTATAAATATTTGGGAAGTTATACAAAAATAACAACAACATTATTATTATAAAAATCAGCTCTAATTAAAAGCTTACTAAAATATATGAGAATAGAATATTTTTATATTTTTTGATACAAAAGTTTCCAATTATATATAGAAAAGCTTATAAGCAATACATCGTTCCCTCTTTTTTGCTAGGATAATAACATTTTTCAACTTCGTGTGTGACAAATTATACACTGATTTGATAATTAATGAATAAGGATTATCGAAACAGGAACAAAATGCCTTGGGAGCATTACATGGAATACACCATGGAATGAAATGGTTATCACACCAGGTAGTCGGCGTATCATCTCTAGTCTTTTTCCAGTCATATGTATCTGGTTTAACAATATACTTAACAGGCTTTAAATTCCCAAACCGTATAAGATACCATATATCCTCATCTTCACCCAATCCATATCGTAATCTCCAAGATTTAATAGTAGATTCTTTATCTACTTTATTTAGATCTATATATTCGAGTAATTGGTCTAAGATACTCCCTTCTAATTTAGGTCGTATATAATATTTAGTCAGCCAATCCATGTCAAAATTTCCGAAGATTAAACTGTCTAAGATACTCAATCTTAATTCAGGTTCTTCTTCTCTAAAATCAGACAGCCAATCCATTTCTCCAATATTGAATAGTAGGTTACTGTTCTTATATCCGGCACGTTTAAAAATTTTTCAATTTTTTTCCACGGTTACAGTGAATTTGACTGATGCTTCAGGGTTTTTCTCATCAATACCCTTGGCCCACATATTGCAATTAATTTCAACTGTGGTGTTAACTTTATCTTTAAGCACCAGCTGCATTGCAGCTATAGGTTTCCGATAGCCTGGTAGGTTTGTTTAGGAGAAGAGGGATTTGGGGAAACCAGGGCCGTAGTAGGAGTAAATTCCAAAGAATGTGCAAGACACCCATATAACCTCTTGCATGATATTACCATTGTCTTCAGTGGTGCCTTTAATGATATCTTTAAGTTTATTGGGCATCTGGCTGGGTAGTTTCTTAATGTCATCGTAAGGATCAAATTTTTGTTGTTCTTTTCCCATTATAAGACAATATGATACAAGGAGATGTTGTGTTGTAGTTCCAAACCATTTCTGGTTTACATTCATATCCCAGTACAACCTTTTGCAAAATACAGACTTGTGTAGCATTTGGTTCAACTCCTGGAGGACATGCAATCACCTGTGTATCAGCTTTGGTAGCATTAAAGTCTTTTATGAACTGATTGAGAGAAGATATTTCCTCTTTATACGTGCTCTTCTGATTAGGATTAAACTTTATATTTTCTGAAGGTATGACAAACAAACCCTCTTTCTCTGTCACAGCAGAGTTATGCCGAAGCAGAAGACATGTTACTAAAGCCACTAGACATACAATTATTAAACCACTTATTACAATTGTTGCTTTTTTGTTTGAAGACAGTTTCTCTTTAAGGTATGCTAGATAACTTTTCCTTGGAGTTTCACTTGGTACTGTTATCACATTTCTAGACATGTTACCGTACCGAAACTTCAGTCCAGATGACACAGATAGGATTCCTAAGTTAGTTAGGTCCGTCCGTCTTTATATATATAATGGTTGGTTGGTTTGTTGGACAACACCTGCCTCGGCCTCGAAAATAAATAATCTTTAAATTAAAATTATACACCACCCGCTGATCATTGAAATAATAAAGTCGTCGGTCTGCCGTTTTTTTGTCAGTCCGTTTGTCTTCTATCGAGCGAGGGAGAATTTTAGAAAATTTAATTTTTTTAGAACGCTGCATATTATTATAAAAAATGGATGGAAATATGATATTATGTTGTATTATAACATTTGTACTAGCTATTATAGTAATAATAATGATAATTCGGTATGAAAAACCTCTTTCTTTTCCACAATTATTCAAAGAAAAAAGTGAGGATTTAATAATGTTTCGCACTCGCTGCTATATATAAAGCATTTGGGGACCGGTATTATTGTGGTATCTTCTGTTGTAGTCGTTTCCCTTGAATCACCAGTGATTATATCTTCTATTGTAGTTGTTTCCCTTACATCAACGGTGATGATGATATCTTCTATTGTAGTCGTTTCCCTTGTATCACCGGTAGTATCTTCTGTTGTAATCGTCGTTTCCCTTGCATAACCGGTAGTAGTCGTTTCCCTTGCATTGCCGGTGGTATCTTCTGTACATGTTGTGATAGTCGTCGTTTCCCTTGCATAACTGGTGGTATCTTCCTTTGTAGTTGTTTCCCTTGCATCACGGGTGGTATCTTCTGTAGATGTTGTGATAGTAGTTGCCCTTGTATCACCTGTGTCGTCTTCATAAATGACTATTTCTGTTTTTCTTTGTTCAACAGCCACTTTTAATTGTTCAACAGCCTCTTGTACTTGTAATTGTTCAACTTCTTCTTGTAATTTTTTATCAGCCTTACAGGTGTCTCCTTCAGCTTGTTTACCACCAGGCAGAAAGTATGCCTGAGGAGCTGCTTCACCAGAGGGAACTGATACGATTCTTGGACTTCGCCGAAAAGTATATGTTGCATAACCGGGTTCATAACTACTCTTTTGTTGTTTATTAAAATTTTTTGGTTGTTCAGAACAGTATGCATAAGCTTGACTTAATTCATTGTATTTGCAACCGAGTTCTTTGAGTCTTTTGCAGAACTTCCCGCCCTTGTTCCTATCTAAATTTTGACCCGGTGCTTGGTTATAAACTTTGCAATATGCATTCTGGTTAAAATATCTAAAACATCTTAATTCTTGGATTTTTCTACAGATACTGCTGTGTTTCCTATAGTATTCTAATTTTTCACACTCTAAGCTACGTATTCTGCAGTTTTTTACCTTTTCAGAATATTTTGTAGTTTCTTTTGCTCTGTCTCTACCTCCTTCAGCTGATTCTTTTTCTATGACTGAGTTTGTTTTTTTAATTGCAGAGTTTATTAATAATAGGTAAATTACTATTAATATAGTAATTATATTTATTACTATAATATAATATTTGTCACATTTATTTGTTCAAGGACTGCTCCACAATAGTCACTGTCGGGTCTACTTCTTCTACTTCAACAATATTGTTCATACGCACGACATTAAAGTCTTCTAACTCCATCATTCTGTTTCTTTTATGATAAAAATAAAATATTGTATATATAAATACTGAAATCATTCCAATTATAATTATAATGAACCCTGCAAATTGTCCAGGGCTTAATAATACTTTTGTTGTTGTTGTTGTTGTTGGTGCAGAATTTATTGTTGTTGTTTCAAAGCTGTTAGACACTGGTTCAGAGCTGCTAGACACTTGTTCAATACTCGTTTCAAAACTTGCTGTTGTTGTTATTGGTAGTTGTTCAGAACTTGTTGTTATTTCAAAGCTGCTAGACACTGGTTCAATACTCGATTCAGAACTTGTTGTTGTTGTTGTTGTTATTGGTAGTTGTTCAGAACTACTTGTTATTGCAGAGCTGCCGGACACTGGTTCAATACTCGATTCAGAACTTGTTGTTATTGGTAGTTGTTCAGAACTACTTGTTGTTGTTGTTATTTCAGAGCTGCTAGACACTGGTTCAATACTCGATTCAGAACTTGTTGTTGTTTTTGTTATTGTTTGTTCAGAGCTGCTAGACACTGGTTCAAAGCTCAATTCAGGAGTAGCTTGCTCAAAACTACTTGTTATTGTTGTTGTTTCAGGGCTATTCGAAACTGGTTCAGCTCTTCTTAACACTATTATTTGTTCAATTAGTAATAATAAAAGAATACACCTTAACAATCCAGAAAACATAATGATAATAATCTGGTAGTCTGGGAAGATTTGTGAAATATTGTTTCACGTGTTTACTTTTATATGTATAAAATGGCGTCCAGATGCCAGATACCATATTAAAATTTTTATTGTATTTTTATTTTTACAACTCGAGATTATCATTTTTAGATTTTAACCACTCTTTTAGTGGCTGTATTTTATCTTTTATTCTTAATAATAATTGAAGACATGAATCAATGTTTTTTATCCTCTCGTCATTAGTAAATAATATAATATTATTTTCTTGGAATATACTGTCAACCCTCACTTTGCCCGGTCCCACATTCCGCGTTTCCACGTTTACGCCGTACCCTGCCGGAACCCAGGATGCTCACATTCCGCAGTGCGTGTATCCCTTTACGGGGAGAGTGTCCGGCTAGACGCTATTTTTAGATTCGCCCCACCCGCCTGCTCCCGCCTCCTCCCTCCTCCACCTCTGCCTGGGTAAGCCGCCCTGTAAGGTTGCGCAGTGCATGTCTCTGTTGCGTTATCAGTGACATCATATGACGTATCGGACTGTGATTGGCCATGCATCCCTACCTCCCTCCGCTGCTAGCTGTAATTGGTTTAAAGTAATATGACGTTTCCACCCGGTGGAGGGAGGGAGGGAGGGAGGAAAGAGGACGCTTGACCTAGCCGCGGCAGTTTCATCCCTCCAGGCCACACCGTGTAATCATGCATCCATTGTTCTGTAAAATGGCTTCCGCCGGACCACCGCCCTCAGAGAGAAACCTTTCCTTACCTGGACCCAGCCACCCTAAGCCCAAGAAGACACGATGTTCCTTAAGCTACGAGGTGAAGTACAAGATCATCCAAGAGTTAGAGAAAGGAACAAGACAGGTTGATTTGGCGCGCCAGCATGGTGTGAACGAATCTACGATCCGGACGATAAAGAAGGATGCAGCCAAGATAAAGGAGCACATGAAGATCACAAAGTCTACAGGTGCTTCTATGATCAAGTATTTCCACAACCAGGTGCTTCTCAAGACGGAAAAATTACTTGTGAGCTACTTCGTGCGTCAGGCGCGACGGAACATGGCGGTCGACAAGCGCTCTGTTAAGGAGTACGCACGTGAACTTTATGCTGCAGTGTCACGAAAGATGGGAATTACAGAGCCCAAACCCTTTAATGCTTCCTCTCAGTGGTTACAGAGGATTAAGGTGTGGAACAAGATCACCAATATCAACATTGGTGGTGAAGAAGCTAGTGCTGACCATACTGCGGCTAGGGAATTTCCTCCGTTTTTACGTGAGATTATGGAGGAAGGACAGTACACCGATGACCAGGTGTTTAACATGGACGAATCTGGTCTTTTTTGGAAAAAGCTACTTTCCAAGATCTTCGTTGTGAAGAATGCCAGCAAGATTCGGGGCCGGAAGTTGCAGAAGGAGCGCATCACCGTCCTGTTTACCACCAATGCCTCCGGTACCTGTAAGCTCAAGTTATCGGTGATCCACACAGACGGCAAGCCGCACGCCTACAAGAGCATGGACATGACCAAGCTAAATGTCCACTGGCTGACCGCACGTAAGGCGTGGATGTTCTCTACACTGTCCCTCTCCTGGTTTGATGACTGTTTCGTTCCCGATGTAAAGAAATTCTGTGAGCAACAGAATGTGCCATTCAAGATTTTGTTGCTGCTGGACAATGCACCAGGACACTCGCCCCTACTGTTAGATCGTCACCCCAACGTAAAAGTGGTCTTCCTTCCTCCCAACACTACGTCTTTAATCCAGCCCATGGACCAGGAGTTGATTTGCAATGTGAAAGCTGCATTCTCAACAAAAAAATTCCAGCTCCTGAACGACTACACCAACACCAGGGAAGAGTTGCGTGACCTGAGTGACACCACCACCGATAGCAAGAGCGAAGACGACGAGGATCATCAGTTGGCAGAGCAAAAAATACTTTTCAAACAATTCTGGAGAATATTCAACATCAAGAAAGCTGTGGACTTCTTGGTGGAGGCATGGGATCAGCTGTCTGTAGCAACTGTTCGTCACGCATGGAGACATGTGTTGCAAGGCATTCCGGGCGTTAGGCAGAGTCAATCTGTGACTGGTGAGGTTCAGACTGTTGCAGTAGCAGTGGACCTTGCCAGAGAAGCTGCGCAGAGTGTTACAGCTGCAGGCTTCTCCGAGACCACCAACGACGACATCCTGGTGGTGATAAGGGATCCTGATGTGACTACCGACGAGATGGTAGATGATAATGACGTCAGTGAAGAGGCAGGTGGTGCGTCATCCCAAGAAGAACACCGCTTATCCCATAGTAATGTCAGGGGTGCCATCGAGTGTGTTGAGAAAATCAAGCTCCTCCTTTCCGACGACCCTGACGCAAACAGGTATGAAATCTTCACTACCCAGCTGTTGCAGACTATAGAGCCCTACTTCAAGGTTTATCACGACAACATAAACACCACCGTCAGCAAAGCATAACAGAGTTCTTCGCCCGCAACCCACCACAGCCAGCCCAAGCCAGTGATAGTGACAGAGGTTGGTTGGTTGGTTGTACGGAGAGAAGAGAGCAGTAGCTCTGAGAGTGGGAGAAGGGTAAAGTACAAGGTAAAGTTTAGAAGTGGGAAGTAAAGGAGAAGGTTAACAGCAGGTGGGCTATCCACCTTGCGGAGCAGGTGACAGAGGTAGAGACAGTGAAGATGACTTTGAGGGATTTGTCAGGGAGGCCCTGACAAGTGTGGATGACAGTGATGGTGACTCACCTGAGGGCCAATAGCCTGCCCTCTGCCTCGGAACCAGCCTCCATCCCCGTATTCCGACCCATCTCTTCTACTAACGTAAGTGTTCAACCGAACTTTTAGTTTTCCTAACCTAACCTTTATTTTTCCTAACTTAACCTTTATTTTTCCTAACTTAACCTTTATTTTTCCTAACCTAACCTTTTCTATATTAATTGTTTGTGCATACCATCATAAAGTTAAGATAAAATTTTTACTACAACATAGTTGTGTGTCGTCAAAAAGTGGAGTTTGGGGGTCGGCCCGGTCTCTATTTCAATTAATCCCATATGTTATGCTGTTCACTTTACGCATTTCTCACTTTCTGCGGTACCCTGTGGGTTATATTAACCACGTAAAGTGAGGGTTGACTGTATTTAACATTTTAATCTGCTCTAAAATATTCAATGAAATTTCTACCAATTTTTTTTTTTTTTTTTTTTTTCTGGTAACCAGTAACATTAACATTATCTTTTCTTAAAATGTCAAATACACTCCACATAGTGCCTTCACTGTTATTATTATGTATGTTTTTAGATTTTTGTAATTTTTCAACTTTGGGAATTATTTCATTAAATGCATCAATTTCATCAAAGATCGTATTAGTGATTGTAAATCACCTACTCCATTATTTTGTTTTAAAAGGGATGATATTTTATTTAATTTATATATTTCTTTTAATAAATTTATTATATTAATACGTTCATTCCGTTCAATTACTTCAGTTATATATAAATCTGGTAGTATAATATTAAAATTATTTATATACACTAGGTTAGGCTGAATTGTTTTCTGGGATTTAGTTAAGTGTTTTTCGTTTAATTCGTACAATACACAAAGTGCATGTATTTTAATTCCGCTGATAATTAAATTTTTACGTAAATCATTGAGCACATTCGAAAAAGAATTATATGATTTTTTGTTATTTTTTATTGTGTTTGAGTAGGGCACGGTTGTGGTTGCAGTTATAAATTTATTAATATTGTCATTTATTTTGTCTAAACAAATAATTTGATCATCAAAATTTTCGAAATATTCTTTATTTTCATGTATACACTCTAGTATATTCTTCATATAATAAAGATGTCTTATTAAATCCTCACTTTTTTCTTCTAATTGCGGAAAAGGTTTTCTATATCCCATTAATATCAATTCTATAATAGCTAGTACCGCAATAAGTGTTATAATACAATATATTATCAATATTGTAGTATTAATTTCCATTTTTTGTATGTAAATGTTACTAATCTAAAATATTAAAAAAAAAAATAATCCCGTTTCATTACTCACCCCAAATTTATTTTTATTTTTATTCTTGGGTTTACAGGGTAAAAAAATGAGAAATAACCTGCCAGGAGATTCCTACTAGTTTTAACAAGACTCTTTTCCCATTGGCTAACGAAGGATGTGGGTGGAGCTCCGGTTTTCAGGTTCGACTATGAGATAATTGAAGCTTAAGTCAATCTAATATCAGTTTGCCTATCTGTGGTGGATTAAGAAGTTGTGAACATAGTGTTAAGATATTTCGTTCAAGTGGCTGTTTAATTATAATTACAAAGTAGGTAATTTATATACTAGTATAAAAATAAGCTAACTTAGATATACATTTAGGCAATAACAAAACTATAAATTTATATTATAACCTGCTAAGAATGTTGCAATCTTATAATCCTTGTGAGACTTATAACCGTTTTTTATTCTTTTTCTACAGAATAGTTATCGAGATGGTTGCTTCATATAAAACTGGGTATGCTGCGCGTTCATTTGTTCGAGTTCCAGGAAGTGGGACTGACAAGATAGGGAAGAAGTCAAAGTCTCTATGCTGGGATCTTGCACGTTTCTCAACAGTTGCTGCAGCTATCACAGTTGAACCAATATAACCACCAGCAATATCAATAACAACAATAATAAAGTCAACAAAATTAATCCAGAAAGATGGACAAACTGGAGAAAAAAAGGAATTCGCAAAAGGTCGTACAGTGATCAAAATGCTAGTAGCAATGAGCAAGAAAAGTTTGTGAGTATTTGTGAAGTTTCTAAGTTAAAACAAGAGCTTGATAATATAAAACAACAACATCAAGATCTTCAAAAGCGATTAAAGCTATTTCATGATCTGTTCAATAACAAAAAGCGATTGGTTGTTATGGTCAAGAATTGGGTATCAGAAAATTAATAATAATACAAAAAGTTTCTTAGTGATTTTTATTTCCTTTCCCCCTCAGAAAACTTTTAAAATATCTTTACTATGTAATTAATATTTCTCCATTTTCATTTTCTGATTGATTATTATTGGTATTACTATTTGTCATACTATTAGCTGTACTAGTAGTAGTGGGTGTATCCATAGTAGTGGATTGTTGCAATGTGAATTTTTTTTGTTTGAGTTTGAAAAATTGGCCCATGGTATTAATGATGTAGTTCTATGTGCAGAATCATGTGATATCTTCAGATTTGAAAAGTTTTCATTTTTTGCTAGGTAAATTTTAACTTGAAATCTTATGAAAATTCAGTATTCCCACCCTTTTACCAACACCACTAAATAGCTTATTTAAAGTAAAGTAAATGTATCAGGTTAATTTATTAGGATGAAAATGATCCAGAATAGTGAAACGAATGATCTTGACACATTTATTAAATTTAATATTCCTTTAGAAAACAAAATCATCAAATACAAAAACCGGTTTTACTACTACGACCCGGTGTTGCTGCACACCATAGAGAACATGTCTTTCTTGCTTCTGTTTCTACTCATCACCTCCCTGCTGACCACCTGAGCTCGGATGTAGCCTTCCCTCCTCTCCTGGCTGTACACGTGACTGCTGGCCTCGCTCACTTGCTGTACACAACGCTCTATACTCTGGGTGTGCGAGGGCCAGGCAGGGACATGCATGGGGTTGTCCAGGAAAGCTCTGACTTGAACATTGGTGAGGCTGCAGGTAAGAGGGGGCTCACTGCCAGCCTGGATGGTATCCAGATCTATGAGATCAGTGAGGGTCTTGGCACCTAGATTGACTTCAGGAGTCTTCCTGACCCTGAAGGAATCGTCACCAACTGATTCGTAATGCCCAGATCCTCTCATAAGTCTCATATCCAAGATCTTTTTGACTGCCACTCTTCTCTCCTCATCCTTACTGCAGAGCATTGCCTGCAGAACTGCCTCGGGATGAGCATACCAGGAAGATCTCCTCACAGTCTGCTCCACAATCTGAACAACCTTCCTTGGCTGACTCCTCAGGAGCTCAAGCTGGAAGAGAACATGCCTCGGACCTTCGGAGAACGATGACTTGACCTTGGTGTTGAACCAATTTGGCAAGTAGACACTCACGATGAATTGGACAATAAGTCTCAGGTTGTGAAGCTGGTTCCCTTTCAGTTTATGATGAGCGACCCAAATTCTGCAGAACCTGAGAGCCGTTGTGAGCCACCTAGAATGTGAGACTGGACCTATCTGCAGGTAAGCAAGTCTATCAGGCATGACCCCAGTTTTGATGGCACTGCAAATCATGTAACCATAGTACTGGTCAGTACTCAGGTCGTCAATGACAGTATGTGCAAGCTCAACGAGTGGAGGGCCAACTGTGATTTTTTCAAAGCTCGGATTTATTTCTAACTCAGTGGCAGAGTCCAGGATCTTGCCAAGAGGACCAGACCATCTGTTGTTTGAAAGAGTCTTGCCATCCAGCTCCTGGATCAGATGTCTGAGTGGCAACTCGTTGGTGTGGAGGTCACAAACAATCCAGACCAGCTTCCTCCCAATCTTCCGCTCTATCCACTGTATGACCCCCCCTTGCCACCCTGTGTTCGTGTTGGTGCTGTCCCCTCCAATGGCCTGCAGGGTCTGGTCTACGTTCCTCTCTCTGAGCCAGTTCACAATGTTATCTGCCACTATCTCAGCTGGTTTCCTGATGTCATCTTTCTCTGGTGAAATGCCATAAATACTTCCCTCCTGGTTCACTGCAGCAGGAGTAGTGTTCCTCCTTCACCATGGCAGGGAACAACTTGTCAGAATCTCCAACTTTCATGAACACTTTAGTGTCATCCCTTCTCCCATCAAAGAACAAACAATTGATTCCATTTTCTCTTATCCCGCTATCAAACTCCTCTTCTAGGTTACTGACAAGTTTCTCCTGAGCTCTCCTTACTTTATTATGATCTATCACCAGGTGAACATCATCAGGTGTTATCAAACCACCGTCAATCCAGGCAGCTGTTGCTATCTCTGCAGTTTCTCTGAGACCAGTGTGGTGTCGCATGCTGGCCAGAGCTATGCTCGGGATATCTTTCCTATTTCGAATCTTATGCCTGGAAGGTTTGGGATCATTATTTTCTGGGTTAGGGACAAAGTCACCATTCTCCTGGTCAGCACTCGGATCAGCCATGGGAAGTCATTAAACTCTGAATCAGCTTGACTCCAATCATCGGCCTTTTTTACCTCACCCTGGGCCTTCTCAAGTCTCTTTTCCTCGGCAACTCCTCTCCTCTTCTGTCTCTCTGTGGCAGCCTCCTGTCTCTTGGACTCCGGAATATCTTGGCTAGAAATCATGAGAGCCCCTATACTGCAAGTCTTCTCTCTCTGTGCTTTGACAAATGCCAGTTCGATTACAGGAATCTTCAGTTCACGCTTGCAAATACAGGAGATGTGGGCCTCGGATTTACAGTCACGATCGCATCCAAACTCAGGACAGAGAACAATTGGGCACTTGCAAGTAATTATGTCAAATAACTGGTCCAGTTGCTTGGCAACGCTGTCCTTAACTGCAAGTTTTCCTCTCCCAAGAGAGATATCTCTTGCCTTTTCCCAACTGGCTAGCAGTCTCTCACTAATCTTCTTCTGACTTGTTATGACTGGAGGCTTGAACTGAGCGTTAGCCAGAGTGTACTGTGCCAAGACAGCTTTGGTCATATCACTGGCAATGTCTTTGTTTGTGTAAGTTCTTTGGTTCTTTTCACTGATTTGCCTGATTAAAACACCGTATCTCAAAGCATCTCTCAATATAGGCAACTTCGACTTCAGGAGCTCTCTCCCAGACCCAAGATAGTGACTGAGATGGCTGGATTTTTGGTTCCTCGTCCTGACACAAGCAGCCATCGCAAATATTATCAACTTATAAATGCATCAGAATCTGAAACAGAAAAAAATATTGTTAGTTGGGTTGTTAAAGAATGAAGTCAGAAAGCAATGTTCACTATTTAATTGTAATGCACTAATGCAGCTGTACGTTAGATTTTCGATAAATTTCACGCTAAAATTTACCTAGCAAAAGGTTGCAAAATATTGAAACTGAAATTATTTTCTGTTTATATACACTAAAATCTACTAAAAAAGTGATGGGCCATTAGTTTTAGCTGATCTTTCCTCCTATGACACACCCTATTGTTGCATAAATAGTGGTGGATGTGATTTTAATAATACAACATTTTTATCAGGTATTATTAATTGATTAGAATCATCACTTAATTTATTTAACACATTAATATTTAAATGCGTATACCGGCGACTCGCTGCTAAATTAGCATTAACTCCCCAAACTAATTCCTTATCTTTCAAAAAACTTTTTGTATAATACTGGTCATTACTTATTGTGTTCTCTCTAGTATTTTCCTCTCCTGATTTATCATCCCCACCTTCATTACCCTCTCCTTCATCTTCATCTTCATCTTCACATTCTCTATTTATAATTTTATCTGTCTCCTCATATAAATAACTCCCTGTATTTCCTTGATTTACATAATGAGAAATAAACTCTTTATAACTAGAATGACCTAATATTTCACCTATAATTTTTAATGGCATAATTATATCCTTTGACATTTGACGTGATAATATATTATAAATTCTAGTTGCATAATCAGCTCTAATGGAATGTAAACCAGCACCTTTAAGTTGTTCTTTTTCAGTTTTGTAATTTGATTGTTGCTTACATTTTCTATTCTCAGCAATTAGATGTAAGGATTTTCTAAAAAAATTTTGTGTATACTCTGATAACTTACATTAAATATCTTATCATTTAAAAAGGGTAAAAATGACTTGCTTCTTTGTGTTTTTGCATTTAATTTAAATTCTAAATATGGTATTAGATATTGTGTAAATAAAATAAAGGGTTCACCATGAAATATAGGAATATTTCTGTCTTTTCCTTGTTTTCCGTAATAAACGGTTAAAACAATTGACTCTGATTGAGGATTATAACTGTCTATAATATTTTGATAGGTTAATTTTTCAGTTTCCTTAGCTTTTAATCCTGTATGATATATAAGAATTAGTTTATAAATGTGGTCTCTCTTAATACGGCTGTTATTCCAAATGTGAATAAGAGTCTGAGAAATTAGAAGACTGTCGAGAATTAGTTTATTATTTCTCCTAAGACTATCACATAACTTTGGTAGAGCTAATTCTACACCTAGAATAGGACCAATTAAATATTTATTTAGTGTTCGTATATTAGTTTTTCTTGTCTGAAATTTAATCTTACCATCTTGATTGAGATATGTGCTGTAGTCTTCAACTATTACTGAAGTTAATGAGGCCTTCCTTCCTATTTTATCAACTTTGAATCGTCCAAATTTTCTTATAATACTTTCATAGTTTCTTAGACTAACCTGTTTAAGCATGCGAATTCTACTATGACCAACAATTGTTCTTTTGGTACGAGGATTTATATATGGTTGATAATATTCATTTTGAAGGCGCTCTATATCATTTTCATTAAAATAATTTTTTAATTCTTGAATAAATGTATTTTCCATTTATACATATATATTTTTATTTTTATTATATAAAATTATTTATTTGTGAATAATATTGAAGTTTTATATTTTCATTTTTATTCCTATAATAAAAATATAGAATAACAAAATGTACTTTAAATATAATAAAAAGGATTATGAAGATGAAGTAAGTGAAGATGATGATGGTGATCAAGATGGTGGTAATAAAGATGATAGTAGTGATGATGGAGGAGACGATATAGAAAAGGTAGATTCTATTAAAGAAGGTATAGATGTAGATTCTAGTAGTAAAGAAGATGTAGAAGTAATAGATTCTCTTAGTAAAGATGATGTAGACGTAAGTAAAGTAGAAAATATAGAAAAGGTAGATTCTAGTATAGAAGTAATAGATTCTAGTAGTAAAGAAGATGGTGAAGAAGTAATAGATTCTAGTAGTAAAGAAGATGGTGAAGAAGTAATAGATTCTAGTAGTAAAGAAGATGGTGAAGAAGTAATAGATTCTAGTAGTAAAGAAGATGGTATAGAAGTAATAGATTCTAGTAGTAAAGAAGATGGTATAGAAGTAATAGATTCTAGTAGTAAAGAAGATGGTATAGAAGTAATAGATTCTAGTAGTAAAGAAGATGGTATAGAAGTAATAGATTCTAGTAGTAAAGAAGGAATAACAACAGAAGATTCTAGTAGTAAGGAAGACAGTAGTAATATAGCAATAAAAACAGAAGATTCTAGTAATAGAGAAGATTATGTCGGTGTCAATAATGATGTAAGAATAATAAGCAGAAAAAAGAGATTTGTATCAGGAGGAGGAGGAAGACGTAATGATGAAAATGGTAGCAATAATGATGACGGAGAAGATATTAGCAATAATAATGAAGGAATAAGAAGCAGAACTGTATCAGTTTTTGAGGGAAAAGCAGTAGAAAAGGAGGAAGAAGTAGTTTCTGGTAGTGGAGAAGATGGTATCAATAATGATGGTGAAAGAATAATAAGCAGAAAAAAAAGAACTGTATCAGTAGAGGGAGGAGGAGGAGGAGGAGGAAGTGGTGGTGGTGATAAAAGTGGTGGTGAAAGTGGTGATGAAAGTGGTGATGATATTTCTGGCGATTTAAATGAATTAAAAATGTCTCAATTAACAAATTCAATTAATTCTGAAATATCCCGTATATTCGTAATAACAATACTCGTACTAATTATATTAGCTTTGATGAATTTACATTGGTCTTTCCTTTATATTATATTAATAATATTTATAATGAAACCAGTTATTAGTAAAAATATAGCAATATTAATACATGATTATTGGGACAATAAAATATAGATACTTTTTAAAGAGTTTATTCACCTTTTATTAATAAATAATACTAAAAGTAAATCATTCAGTGTGATTTTGACTGAGCAGGTATAGGCTTATAAAATAGTCTGAACTTTTTTTCCATAGTATTACCAGACAAGGTCAAAGCTCTTATCAGGACGGACAAAATAGGTAGAGTTACCAGAAGACTGTTAGCCAGAATAGCACCACAATCCGATTTCTCTTGAAAGAATCCATTTTGAAAAAGTTTACTTTCTTGGAACGGTCAACACTCACTTTATAAGTTAATAGTTTTTTACACATCCTATAAAAATGTACAAGCTAATTTGGCCATATTAACTACATAATCATGTTCTTTTAATCCAATGTGTGCTGGCATCCACAAAAAATTGATTTTAATTTTTTGGTATAGTTACTATGATTATCTAATTGGATTGTAATCCACAACGAGAGTCACAAATAATCAACCCCTTACATTCATTATTAACTAAATAATTTATTGCATCTATAATTCCTTCCAATTCACAGCTATTATAATCAATCCAATTATCCAGACGACACATTTGCGTTGCAATACATTTATTATATTTGTAAGCAATATAGGCACAGCCAGCTGTTCCATCCTGTTGTACAGATCCGTCAGTATATATAGTAACTAACCCAGTTGTACTGTTGATACTGGAAAGTTGCTTGGTAAGTTGACAAATTTGTTCAATAGTCTTTTTCTTCTGGATATGTTTGGGATTATATTTATTAGTCCGAGAATAATATACATTTTCAGTTGATTTCATCGTCCTTTCTGAAAAAAAAATGTATTAGTAATAAATTTATTTCACTAAAATTTATATTTTTGTGAGCAAATAAATAAAGCTAGCCAGCCTCAACTTACTTACCTCTTAGGAAAATAACTTACTTTATTCACCTTCTTCATAAAGGTCTCTCGTCTCTCAGGTCCTAATGAACTCTTCAACACTGGCTGCAACAGGCCTGGGTAAATGGTAAGGGTAATGCTTCAACGTGTTCTTGTAGTCGTAAAGTGTCATGTGACACAAGAACTTATGCATGGGCACATTTTTCCACTCTTTCATCTGCAGCAGATCAAATGACGAAGGTTCCTCTACCTGTAACCCGTCTTTAGCCATAGCAACCCAGATGTCATGAGGTTTTACTTATTGGTAATGATCGACTTCAAGAAGATTTGGGCGTCGAAAGTGATATAGATCTCTCCGCGTCCTTGACATTCAAAACCAGTATAATTACAACCGGCGGACATTTTTATGTAAATAAGGCGGCCGTTGTACACCATCCTACAAGCAAATTCAAAGTCTTGGCCAGATGCATTGTCATCATAGTGGGAGATGTAATAAAGACGATCGACTGCCTCTAAGTTAATCTCGAATTTTTCCAGTTCTCAGTCCCTCCACTCACACATCTCCCAGGGTGAGGTCTGCTTGTCTAACATGTATTGATAGATTAAGGCCGTTCCAATTAACTCGTAAATATCATCAGCACAAGTGACCTCGGATTGGACACTTTTAAAGTTAAAATGAGTTTTAACCACATTATACATTAGGTTCGTTTTAAAAAAAATAAAACAAGTGTCTTTACTCTTGCAGCCAACGTTAAACTGACCAGCAACCCAAGCGTTACCACAAATAAACTCCGACCTTCATTGTTAATAAAGATTTGAAGAAGCAACAACTTTTTTATTTTTTAGAGAAAGAGCCAAACTTTTTTAAAACATTTTTTTGACAATTTTATATTTTTTTATTATTTTTATTTTTTTGTAATTTTCATAATATACTAGCCGAATTACCCGCGCCTTGCTGCGGTTCACACATTTTTTTTGTAAGAAAATGATGATTGATTTTAAATCATTGATATAATTTATGGAGAAAAATGATACATTTCAATATTACTCAATCTAAAATGTAATGCATGAAAAATTGGAAAACATTATTTTTTGTAATATATCAAATCAAAATTACATTATTAATTTTTATTCTTATTTTATTTCTTGTAAATCAATTTTTTCAAAATATCAAATCAAAACTTGATCATTTTATATTTGTGTAAAGTATTATATTCAAATTAGCAATTCAAAGATTAATTATTTATTTTTTAACATAATAAATACATAAAAATAAATTTTCATACTTTGTCCTAATGAAGAACTTCAGGGTAAACAACATTTCTTGTCTTTCTTTGATTGGCTAAAATGTAGAGATTTTTTGAAGTTCCAGTCCTTGAAACAGCCACATAAAACATGCCATGACTGAAACATGGGTTTGTCAGATCTATACCAAGAGTTTTGAAAGTTTGACCTTGACTCTTATTGATGCTCATGGCAAAGCATGGCCTCACTGGGAACTGCAGCCTCCTAAATGCAAAAGGCAACTCGCTATCACTTGGTATAAGTGGAATCCTCGGAATGAGAAGAGCTTGACCTTTGTCAGGGCCGAATATAATGGTTGCTTCAATCAAGTTCTCATGCAATCTTGTTACAACATATCTTGTTCCATTTATTGTTTGGGGTGGGTCCAATGATCTCAAAATCATGATCGGAGAACCAACTTTAACTTTCAGAAGATGGGGAGGTATTCCAGAAAGCTCAATTGAATTCAAGAACTCTGTAGGATACTGTACAGCTTCATCATCATTTGTTGTAGTGTCAATAGATTTGTACACTTTTTCCTGCCCTGGAAATTCACTCATTCAACTTGTTGACATTGGCATTTAATGGAGAAACAATCGCTCGCTCAGCAAGCCAGTCTGGATGTTTACCATGCAAGCTCAAGTCTGGATACACTCTTGCCTTCAAATCCTCTAGTTTCTCAACACATTTGCCAAGTTCTTCAGGAACTAAAATTGTATCAGGTACTTCCACATAAGGGAGGTGTCCATCTCCAATTGTAAGAAGAAGGTTTGAAAAGTTTGCTGAATCAGAATCTCCAGTCATATGAGCCCTCATATTGGTTGTCAGCTTCTTCACAAATACGTGTCTCCAAAGGTAGGATTCCTTTAAACTTGCATCAACAATGTTTGCTCTTGTTCCATTTTTCACAACAGGCAAAATTTGACGGAACTCTCCTGATAGTAGAGTTTGAATACCACCCATTGTCTTCTTGACACCTGTGATGTCTTGTAAAGTTCGACCAATAGCTTCAAAAACAGTCTTATGAGCCAGGGGGGCTTCATCAACAATTATTGCTTTTGTTTCCCGTATTACTTTGGCCATGTTAGAGTTTCGAGTAACTGAACATGTAGGCTCATTCATTCTGTATGTGTCCAGTGGTACTTTGAAAGTGCTATGCAAAGTACGTCCTCCTTCCAACAATGTTGCTGCAATACCACTTGATGCAGTTGACAGCACAATTTTTCCTTCTGACCTAATTTTTGCTAGAATTAAGTTTTGCAAATAAGTCTTACCTGTTCCTCCAGGTGCATCAAGAAACATAATGTTTTTATGATCTTCTCTTTCACCATTCACCATCTCCAAGAATGCTGTATAAGCATTCCTTTGATCCTCTGTCAATTTTTGATATTGTTCATCAACCTGAACTGCCAACTCCTCCTGATTGTAGTTGGTCTCACGTCTGTATTCACGACAAAGCTGCTCATTATCAACATGGGGTGCTCTTGGTAAGCCATATGTTGTCAAAACATGTCCTCCCATCATGAGAACTTTGTATTCCAAATGACACAAAACTTGATTGAAAATTAAATCTGAGACTGGAGCATCTGGATCATTCATAGACCTGCGATGTTGCATTAAATAATCTTCTGACAATGTTTCTTTGAATATCTCCCAAAGCTCTGCTGGATTATTTGGCGAACATGCTGTCAAAATTATGGCAAAGAGGCATCTCATGTTTGCAGGTGACTGAGAAATTCTTGCTTCTTGCATGGCAAGTCGTAAATGGTCATCATTCTCCAAAAGCCCCCTGGCAAGGCAAGCTTCTCTGAATGTTGTGCATAGAATGCCATCAACTATTATTAGATCTTGGAATGAAGTTGGTCCTCTCACTTCGCTCAGGAGAAGTCTCAAAAAATAACACTCTCCAACTCTTGGGCTGATTGTGTACATCCTGCCAATGGCCGGAGCTTTCCAAACCGGGCCATCCTCATTAACTCCATCAATCAAAGTACCTCTCTTGCGACGATTCCATTTCTTTGTACTTTTAATCCAAATGTAATATTGTGGGAGTTCAGCATACTTCAATGTCTTTGCAAAGTCATCATCTTGGCAGAGCTGGAAAAAACGTGTCAAAGTTGTAGGAGGTGGAGGGCCAACAGCTCTCTCTAATGCATTTTCTTCACGAAAGAGCACTCTTTGTCCATTCTCAAGATGAATTGCCAAACCAACTACTGGTGGGAAATGCACATGTGTAGTATGTTCAAGAATCCGCCATGCTGCTTCTGATGATGACACATATCTCATGTTTTGGTATTGGCTGATTTCATCAATCACCTGTGGTTCTTGACTATTGACTTGTGCAGCATTTTGTAACTCAAAAACAGCTTGATCTGACCCCTTTGATATGTATTTGATGCAATACTTGATTGAATGAATTGATGAGCAGATTTCAACATTGATATGACAGTTGAATTGTCGCAACAAATATGTATTGTAAGGCACTACCCATTGATTGGTGATTTCTTGCTCAACTTGACGTCCATATTGTCTCATTTTGATCTTGCCAATGTGACCTCCATCTTCTGGCTTTCTCCTTCTATATTTTGGATAGGAGTCATTTCCTTGTTCAGTAGCTTGTAGGAAATCTTTGGGAAATTGTTTGGAACATTTTCTGTCGACCATACATGGGGATCTTTCATTTAGGGGACCACATGGGCCATGGATCATGTGTTTCATGACCAGATCATGGAGTTCTTTATCTTGCTCTTTTTTTAGGGATTTCTGCAGAAATTGCCAAATCATATTCTTCGGCTTTGATTTTGTGCTCTGGAGCTATCCAGAAAAGAAAGTGTGCATGGGGTAAACCTCTCTTCTGGTACTCAATGGTGTACAGCCATGCTTGTAAAGTACCAATTATTCCCTTCTTCATATGTTCCATAAACTTTTTCACTTTTAATCCGAAGACTCTCGCAACAATATCTGGTCGATCATGACTCTCTTGTCCGGGAGCCAAATTGTCAACAATTTCGGGCCAACGTGGATTACATGTCATAGTGATAAAGTAATCTGCTCTTCCATAGTGTCTCACAAAGGCCATCGCATCTGACCTTTTTTCATGAAGGTATCGAGGACCACCAGTATAGGTCGCTGGAAGCACAATGCGACGACCAACTTGATTTGGATCTCCATCATCAGCAAGCAGACTATCACGTAAATCTGAGTAATTGTCAGCACGGAGACTTTGCTGTTCTCTTCTCAAAAACTTCAATCTTTCAGTTTCTATTTTGCAGTATTCATCCAACAAGAATTGCTGGAAGAGTCGCCTTCCAAGCAAGAGGTAGTTCCCTTCTCTGCACATAATATGCAAAGAGTAAAACTGACAACTGTGTGACTTTCCTACCATTTCTCCCTTGCAAATATATGTGGTAGCCGTCTGTTCCATATGGAAAAAACAATGGATACATCAAAGGATCATAGGATCGAGGTCGCTCTGAAATTCTCCTCAATCCACCTTGTTTCAACTGAAGAACAATATCTCTATTTTCTGTAGGCTCATTTGACATTAAAATTGCAACTTCAGCCCCTGTTGGTGCATTAAAACGTCGAGCATGTTCTCCGTGGGCATGCTTATTTTCCCAAATTACAATTTTCTTGTCATTTATGTTTCCTTGCCGTACTTGCTCTAGCGCAGTCTTTAGCTCCCTCACATAATGATTATTTTCATTTAACCAGGCTGTAATTCTCTCCAATATATCAGCATTCAAGTTTTGATGCTCTCCTCTTGCTCTCAGTTGATCTTCCAAAGTGTCCAAAAAGTAAACTTGAATGTATCTTGCTCCTCTATCTTCAGGAGGCATCAGTGACCCAAGGTGATGGTAAATTTGACCTTGGATTCTTACAGATGGATTCCAACCTTGGACAGATGCATCTTTGTGACTCTTCAGGCCACTCAGAAGACTTTGTAATTTTCTCAAACTGCATGAAAAACTCTTCTGGATCCTCCTCGTCAAAAGCAGGCATAAGTCTCAAATGTTTTGTCACATCAAACAATTTTGTCTCAGATTCTAAAGACAATGCCTGTAAGTCTCGTCTTCTACTGCTAATCTGTGCTAATGCTAATTCATGCTGCCTTTCACGTTCTCTTTCCCTTTCTTCTCTTTCCTTCAAAGCCAACCCATGCTCCATTTCTAGCTCTTCATTAACACGTTCAGTTAGAACTGCATTTTGAATCTCAGACTTCCTTTGACTATGTTGTTACTCACTTTCATATGTATCAGCAAGTTTTATCCAATCATCCTTTCGTAGAACACAATCTTTCAACATTTTCACGGATGGATTTTCAACAAGCTCATCAACATCAAAAGTAGCCATGATTAATCAATAAAGAATCTCTATGTCTAAATATTCCCAATAGTTAGTGAGTGATAACGGGATCTATTCTGGCAAGGTCGCCAATTTTGTTACAACCCTAGGCGTCTTAGGGTGTAACAAAATCACAAATTTATCTTTTCTTTGTATTATAGGTCCAAAGAATAGATCCCACCAAAATCATCACCTCATTACTATGGGGTATATTGAAATACACGCAGTAAATTTAATTACATAATATATTAACAAGCAAACAATAAAACAAATATATCACTTATGTACAAAAATAAACAAATACAAATTAAATCTGATCAAATAAGTGACTCAACCGAGTGACCAAATAATGAACATAAAAGTAAAAACTAAACACTTATTTAGCTTAGCAACTACATGAAAAACGTGGTATATCCACCACACGAAACCACATAAATAAGTAAGTTATTTTCCGTGGAATTCTAAAATATGATTAACAACAATCTCACATATAATACTTGGTGTTCTAAAAGTCGAGCAAGATTTACATGTTATACCACTAGAAATATACTGTACAATAAGAAAGGAGATACTCTGTACAGTACTTTGTGGGGTACGGGATATTGGTTCACACTCAGGATGGGATGGAGAAAGGAAACTCACAATCTGCTCTCTGTATACATATTGTATTGGATGTACAATACAGCTTGGTGCTGGGAAGGCAGCATGGTTACAAGCGTTGAGTAGAGAGAGCTGGTTGGTGAGGGTGCTCAGTGTTGGACCTGCTTGTGGGTCGCCATGGTCGCCGGATGGAGCAGGAGCCGTCAGGCAGGAGCGGAGGAGGAGGTGTTGCTTGTTGGTGGCTGTAGGTAGAAAGAGATATCACCACCAGATGAGGTCTTATATAGCGGAGGTAGGCGTGGCTTAATAGTTGACCTCCGTCATGTAAGGCGGCGCTGGTTGCTGACCTAGACCACGAGGGCAGGCTGGTGAAATCGTGGGGTCGGCTAGGCAGCGACCAACGGCGTTTGTACGGGAGGAATCCACTACAATACTCCCCCTTCCCTCCAGGCGGTTTAGGAGACTTGCTGTCCGCAGGGTTGCATCCAACATGTGAGGCAGAACGGGCAGTGCAAGAGATTTGTTGTCGGATGAGCCGGCCGCTAGGGGAGACAACTTTGTCTAGATACACGAGATCTGTGGGAGAAGAGAGGGAGAAGGAGGGTTGTGGAGGCGATGAATGTTGTACCTCTCTCGCGGCAGGTAGAGAGTCCTCAGATGCGCCTGCTGGGGTGTGTGGGTCTGGGTCAGGAGCAGGGGCTGTGTCAGGAAGAGGGTCCATGACAGCAGCAGGGTGCATGACAGCAGCAGGGTCCACGACAGCAGCAGGGTCCACGACAGTATCAGGGAGTACCTGAGGGAGAAAAGAGGGGTGTGTGGAGCCGTGTGAGGCGCAGGGGCTGCGTCAGGAGCAAGGGCTGCCAGGCAGGAGCGGAGGAGGGTCCAGGACAGTGGCAGGGGGTACTGCTGGGCCGGGGGCGGTGTCTGAGTGTCGTGATCCCAATATCCTTTATACCTGGGGAGTGAAACCTACCCCAAGTAATTATCAAATAAAGGAACAAATAGGGAACACGGCAATAATTATCCCCACAAAAACCTACTCAACTAAATGTACTTGAATAAGTATGAACAAGTTGAAATAAGTAAGTCACAAAAGGGAAGATAATTAATTAATTCAATTTATGTTCTAAAGGGAGTACTGAATATAGCAAACAAGAATTTAAGGGAATAAGTAATTGTGTATTAAAATAAGGGTGATGCCGGAAGGGTGAAAATATACCGTTAAGGAGTTAGACCAAACGAATATTACTTAACATAACTATATTACACAGACATACAAAATATATACATACAACAATCCCTACAAAATAGTTATTTCCTACCAAACAGGAGATTCCTTACCATCAGGATCCCTTCCTAGGCCTAACTAAACGTGTCACTAATACCTGATACCCCTAGGGCATTGCAGAAGACTGGACAAGGCACTAGACAAGGGTCAAGGCTAGAGAACGAATGGACACGTCTACCATAGTAACTAAGAACAATAATAATATAATAAGTACAATTAACAAGTTAAGAGCTTGTGTGAAATGTAGGCGTGAACATATGCCTCACGCTATGAGAGTTCCCGAGCGCCACAGGCACGTGACACTAGGGTGTGTCATACGGAGGCGAATTTTTTTTTTTTGAGTTTGAAAAATCGGCCCATGGTATTAATGATGTAGTTCTATGTGCAGAATCATGTGATATCTTCAGATTTGAAAAGTTTTCATTTTTTGCTAGGTAAATTTTAACTTGAAATCTTATGAAAATTCAGTATTCCCACCCTTTTACCAACACCACTAAATAGCTTATTTAAAGTAAAGTAAATGTATCAGGTTAATTTATTAGGAAGAAAATGATCCAGAATAGTAAAACGAATGATCTTGACACATTTATTAAATTTAATATTCTTTTAGAAAACAAAATCATCAAATACAAAAACCGGTTTTACTACTACGACCCGGTGTTGCTGCACACCATAGAGAACATGTCTTTCTTGCTTCTGTTTCTACTCATCACCTCCCTGCTGACCACCTGAGCTCGGATGTAGCCTTCCCTCCTCTCCTGGCTGTACACGTGACTGCTGGCCTCGCTCACTTGCTGTACACAATGCTCTATACTCTGGGTGTGCGAGGGCCAGGCAGGGACATGCATGGGGTTGTCCAGGAAAGCTTTGACTTGAACATTGGTGAGGCTGCAGGTAAGAGGGGGCTCACTGCCAGCCTGGTTGTTATCCAGATCTATGAGATCAGTGAGGGTCTTGGCACCTAGATTGACTTCAGGAGTCTTCCTGACCCTGAAGGAATCGTCACCAACTGATTCGTCATGCCCAGATCCTCTCATAAGTCTCATATCCAAGATCTTTTTGACTGCCACTCTTCTCTCCTCCTCATCCTTACTGCAGAGCATTGTCTGCAGAACTGCCTCGGGATGAGCATACCAGGAAGATCTCCTCACAGTCTGCTCCACAATCTGAACAACCTTCCTTGGCTGACTCCTCAGGAGCTCAAGCTGGAAGAGAACATGCCTCGGACCTTCGGAGAACGATGACTTGACCTTGGTGTTGAACCAATTTGGCAAGTAGACACTCACGATGAATTGGACAATAAGTCTCAGGTTGTGAAGCTGGTTCCCTTTCAGTTTATAATGAGCGACCCAAATTCTGCAGAACCTGAGAGCCGTTGTGAGCCACCTAGAATGTGAGACTGGACCTATCTGCAGGTAAGCAAGTCTATCAGGCATGACCCCAGTTTTGATGGCACTGCAAATCATGTAACCATAGTACTGGTCAGTACTCAGGTCGTCAATGACAGTATGTGCAAGCTCAACGAGTGGAGGGCCAACTGTGATTTTTTCAAAGCCCGGATTTATTTTTAACTCAGTGGCAGAGTCCAGCATCTTGCCAAGAGGACCAGACCATCTGTTGTTTGAAAGAGTCTTGCCATCCAGCTCCTGGATCAGATGTCTGAGTGGCAACTCGTTGGTGTGGAGGTCACAAACAATCCAGACCAGCTTCCTCTCAATCTTCCGCTCTATCCACTGTATGACCCCCCTTGCCACTCTGTGTTCGTGTTGGTGCTGTCCCCTCCAATGGCCTGCAGGGTCTGGTCTACGTTCCTCTCTCTGAGCCAGTTCACAATGTTATCTGCCACTATCTCAGCTGGTTTCCTGATGTCATCTTTCTCTGGAGTGAAATGCCACAAATACTTCCCTCCTGGTTCACTGCAGCAGGAGTAGTGTTCCTCCTTCACCATGGCAGGGAACAACTTGTCAGAATCTCCAACTTTCATGAACACTTTAGTGTCATCCCTTCTCCCATCAAAGAACAAACAATTGATTCCATTTTCTCTTATCCCCTTATCAAACTCCTCTTCTAGGTTACTGACAAGTTTCTCCTGAGCTCTCCTTACTTTGTTATGATCTATCACCAGGTGAACATCATCAGGTGTTATCAAACCACCGTCAACCCAGGCAACTGTTGCTATCTCTGCAGTTTCTCTGAGACCAGTGTGGTGTCGCATGCTGGCCAGAGCTATGCTCGGGATATCTTTCCTATTTCGAATCTTATGCCTGGATGGTTTGGGATCATTATTTTCTGGGTTAGGGACAAAGTCACCATTCTCCTGGTCAGCACTCGGATCAGCCATGGGGAAGTCATTAAACTCTGAATCAGCTTGACTCCAATCATCGGCCTTTTTTACCTCACCCTTGGCCTTCTCAAGTCTCTTTTCCTCGGCAACTCTTCTCCTCTTTTGTCTCTCTTTGGCAGCCTCCTGTCTCTTGGACTCCGGAATATGTTGGCTAGAAATCATGAGAGCCCCTATACTGCCAGTCTTCTCTCTGTGCTTTGACAAATGCCAGTTCGATCACAGGAATCTTCAGTTCACGCTTGCAAATACAGGAGATGTGGGCCTCGGATTTACAGTCACGATCGCATCCAAACTCAGGACAGAGAACAATTGGGCACTTGCAAGTAATTATGTCAAATAACTGGTCCAGTTGCTTGGCAAAGCTGTCCTTAACTGCAAGTTTTCCTCTCCCAAGAGAGATATCTCTTGCCTTTTCCCAACTGGCTAACAGTCTCTCACTAATCTTCTTCTGACTTGTTATGACTGGAGGCTTGAACTGAGCGTTAGCCAGAGTGTACTGTGCCAAGACAGCTTTGGTCATATCACTGGCAATGTCTTTGTTTGTGTAAGTTCTTTGGTTCTTTTCACTGATTTGCCTGATTAAAACACCGTATCTCAAAGCATCTCTCAATGTAGGCAACTCCGACTTCAGGAGCTCTCTCCCAGACCCAAGATAGTGACTGAGATGGCTGGATTTTTGGTTCCTCGTCCTGACACAAGCAGCCATCGCAAATATTATCAACTTATAAATGCATCAGAATCTGAAACAGAAAAAAATATTGTTAGTTGGGTTGTTAAAGAATGAAGTCAGAAAGCAATGTTCACTATTTAATTGTAATGCACTAATGCAGCTGTACGTTAGATTTTCGATAAATTTCACGCTAAAATTTACCTAGCAAAAGGTTGCAAAATATTGAAACTGAAATTATTTTCTGTTTATATACACTAAAATCTACCAAAAAAGTGATGGGCCATTAGTTTTAGCTGATCTTCCCTCCTATGACACACCCTAGTTGGTGCACGCCGTGGAGGAGAGCGTCACATATCACGTGATCCAGGACATTTGCTAGATAATTTATATAATTAATTAATACTACTCTTGATTTGACTTAACAGAGTAACACAATGATGCATATTAATAACATACATAAATATACAATTAACCTAAGTAACTAAGAACAATAATAATATAATAAGTACAATTAACAAGTTAATAGCTTGTGTGAAATGTAGGCGTGAACATATGCCTCACGCTATGCGAGTTCCCGAGCGCCACAGGCACGTGACACTGAGGCAGGACTGGTGTGTTGGGGTCGGTAGGACGTGGTGCTTTGGGCAAGAAGAGGAGCAGTTGTCTGCTTAGAGTAGTAGAGCTGCTCTATGGTGTCTAACCTGCAGTGTAGAGACAGTAGCTGTATAGCAGATGAGAGCTGCCTCTGTGTGGATAAGCCAGTCTTCCATGTTGCTTGAAGACTAGGAGAGTGATCAGTTTCTCCTCCATCCTGTGTGAGTGAGAAACTCCTGGGGTCACTATTTGTGGGGTACGGGATATTGGTTCACACTCAGGATGGGATGGAAAAAGGAAACTCACAATGTGCTCTCTGTATACATTTTGTATTGGATGTACAATGCAGCTTGGTGCTGGGAAGGCAGCATGTTTACAAGCGTTGAGTAGAGCGAGCTGGTTGGTGAGGGTGCTCAGAGGAGGACCAGCTTGTGGGTCGCCATGGTTGCCGGCTGGAGCGGGAACCGCCAGGCACGAACGGAGGAGGAGGTGTTGCTTGCTGGTGGCTGTAGGTAGAAAGAGATATCACCACGAGGTGAGGTCTTATATAGCGGAGGTAGACGTGGCTTAATAGTTGACCTCCGTCATGTAAGGCGGCTCTGGTTGCTGACCTAGACCACGAGGGTAGGTTGGTGAAATCGTGGGGTCGGCTAGGCAGCGACAAACGGCGTTTGTAGGGGAGGAATCCACTACAACTTAACTTATCACTGCCGGCCCAATACTGGCAGTAAACAAAGTGAACAGAGGCGAGCAGAAATGACATCACAAACAAAAGACGTTCACGTTGCGAATCCACAACCAACCATGGAACGCCGACTAGTAACACAGATTATGTAGATGTGAATGAAACACAGTTTTCTAAGAAATTGGTGTATAACTACATTGCTTCAGCGCTGTGCGAACGTTAGTCTGTATAATCGCCAGTTCACATATTCCCTCTGCAGCAGGAATAAACGCGAATCCATAGGCTGGACATGCACACCAGTGTAGGTATGACGATTAAACTGACAACACCCTAGGATCATTCACTGCTAATAATGCGGTGTCATCAATATATAAGTAAAATTTCAGTTGGTTTATCCAGAGTTATCAGTGTGTCATTAGAATACAATGGGAAAGGTTCTAAATTCCATGCATTAAATTTGCGTTGAGAGAGCATGGATATGTGGATAAGTATAGCATTGTGCATGAGAGTTGACCCTAACAAAGGATAATAATATTCCACCTCCTGACCTGTGAAAATAGGAGTTAAGTGGTCTTAGCTATTTGTAAGGCTTCAAAAAGAGTATGTAATTGTACAGGCACAAGCTGTGCATCCACGTTTCCTAACCCTGCATCATCTACACTTGCAATTGGATTGTTCATGTTATTAGATAAAGCTTGAGCAGAAGTTTCCACTGCCATTCCAGTGTATGCGCTGAATTCATCAAATTATGAACAATCCTAGATAAATGGTTCGATTCAGAAATAATAGAGTTAACCTTTGATTTCAAAGAATAGATTACATGAAACGTCTGAGTTATAACGCGCTTCTGTGTATGTACTGCTTGAGTAACAATATTCAAACGGTCCCCTAATTTGGCTATGTCTTCTACAGTTGTCGTGCCAAAGAGAGTGCTTTGAATGAGACCAACAAAATTAAATAATCCCCGCTTTAGTCGTATTTCAGAACGCGCCATCTTAGCAATGTCATCTTGAGATAATGGAATACAGCGTCCAGCTGCGACGATATTCTTACGAAAGGTCCTAAGACGAAATAGCCGAAAGTTAATAGTGTGTGATACCATGGTAGAAATGTTAGGAAAATTATTATATGTTTTGCAGAACGTAGTTTTAAACAATATTCATTAGTACATTTGGTGTACTTGACGTGCTTGCGGTTTGAACAGATGTGTCTCAGACATCTTTAAAATTCCTGGGGAGTTAATCTGGATGGGCCCTTTTAAGTCTGTCCGCATGTATTACGTCTGAAGTTTGTGAATTTGATTTAAATTTTTTTAATTCGTTGCCCGCTTCTTTGGCGATAATTCGGAATGGTACGGCATATTTGGGCGAAAGTTTGAAGTTCCGTTCAGGTCCTCTCACCGTAACACCATCGCCTATTTCTGGTGTTGTAGGCTTAGCCTGTTTGTGTTGCTTATAAATCATTTCAGCGAGTGATGCTGCTAAATGTTTCCGTACTTGGCCATGAATGTCTGTGAAAACGTTGATTTGCTTGGTAGCGAAATCGTCCACATTGTAGATAGCTCAAGGTTTGCCTGTAAGTACGTCATAGGGCAGACGTTTGTCTATAACATAAAGACTATAGCAGGGTGATTTGCCCGTGGAGCTACTGATGGATCCGTTAATAGAAGCTGCGACTTAAGGTAACCAATCTTTCCATGCATTGTGCATTTGATTTACTTTTGGACGAAGAATCTCTAGGATTTTACGATTGGTTCTTTCAACGAGGCCATTTGCCTGTGGATGATAAGCTGTTATGAAGCTTTGTTGGATGCCGTATTATCGACATATTTGTGCTAAAAGTTGATTCTTGAACTCTAATCCATTGTAAGAGAAGAACCTTGGGAGTAGTAAAAGGACTTAATGATTTATCCTTCAGTGGGACTAAATAGCAAATCAAGGTTAATGAGCCACACACACCAGTACCTACGAGGATACTTGATGACTCCTCGGAACGTGTATCAGGTACGACAATTTGCGTAACAACACCCTGATCTGTCTGTTTGGAGCGATGGAGTATGTATTGTCGTAGTTCAAATTGATTGAACGGAAGATGTATCTTTGGAAGATTAGCCTCCTCCCCCGAACTCTAGAGCAAAAATGACTGCAGACCACAATGAATCCAGTCGTTGTTCATCCCTTAATTGCGAGAGAGTGAACGAAGATATAGACGTCACTGGTGCTATGTTTCTGGACAAAGCGTTGGCGACCACATTCGCTCGTCCCGGTAAATACTTGAACACAGGGCGAATTCTTGAACGGTAGATACCAGCGTGCTAGTCTGCCTGAAAGGTTTTTGCCATGGAACAGCACTGTCACTGCCACGTGATCCGTATGGACGGTTATTTGATAACCAAAAATTAAGTCTTTAAATTTCTTCAGTGCCCAAACAACAGCTAACCTATCTAGGTGCGTTACTGAATAGCGTATTTCGACATCATTAAGTTTACGACTGGCGAAAGCAATTACTCTAAATTTTCCTTGTGTGTCCAGCTGCATAAGTACAGCGCCGGTTCCTTGTCCTGAGGCGTCGGTACACAGAGTAAATGGTTGAGTGTAGTCAGGAAATGCTAAAACAGGTGCATTGGTAAGTGCTGTCTTTAATGCAATAAAACTATCCTCTTGTTCAGTATTCCATACAAAAGTTGCATCCTTCCTAAGTAGCATAGTCAAGGGTGAAGCTAACGTCATATAGCCTTTAATAAAAGAACGATAATATCCAGATAAACCAAGAAAATTACGCACCTTATCAATGGTTGTAGGACGTGGGAACTGCGCAACAGCTTTAACTTTGTCATAACTGTATGAATGCCATCACCGTCAACTACATAGTCAAGGAAATGTATTCTGGATTTAAAAAATTCACATTTCGAAAGTTTGACATTGAGTCCTGCTGTAGAAAGATTTTGGAAAACTTCATGGAGTTTGGCAATATGACTGTCAACATCCTTACTGACTACAATGAGATCATCTAAGTAGGCACATACTGTGGTACCTATTAGTAATTTACACATTAATTATGATTTTAAACTGGTCATTTTTGATGTAACATCACTCTTTACAAAGGTACCAGTTGATGATTTACTGGAATTCCTCATAGATTCCCTGGATAATATTTCACTGCCCGTCTCGAAAGACGACTTCATCGAACTCATCAAACTATGTATTAAGGATTGTAAATTTGAATTCAATGGAGAATATTATGCTCAAAAATTTGGTATGGCAATGGGTAATCCACTTTCACCTGTATTAAGCAACCTTTACATGGAATTTTTTGAAAATAAACTATTAAGTAATATTTTACCACCCTCAGCAGTCTGGTTAAGATATGTTGATGATGTATTATGTCTCTGGCCATGTAATGAGGACCTAAAAGCTTTCCTGCCACAACTTAATAACTTAGCCCCCTCGATCAAATTCACTGTGGAATTAGAGCATGACTGTAAATTGCCTTTCCTAGACTGTCTGATCCACAGAATAGGTAACACCTTTAAGTTCAGTATTTATAGGAAACCTACTAATGTGTGTTCATACATTCATTATTATTCTGCCCACCATAATAGAGTCAAACAGTCAGTATTTTCAACAATGTTTTTACGTGCTTTGGGAATTTGCAGCCCGGAATATAACTATATCTATAATATTGGCTTGAACCTTAAATACCCTAGATCTTTCATAGACAAATGCCTGAACATTACTAAGAAATCTTTCTATAGAACCGATCCCAAGCCCACCCATAACCATAAGAATCTCTTAGTATTACCATTTCACAAAAATTTCTCTCAAATTCCTTTACAACTAAAAACCTGGACCGTCAATGTGGCATTTAAAAACTCATGCACTGTTAAACAAATGTTAATCAAGAACTCCCCCAACAACACAGGTGGCTGCATTTATAAGGTCCCTTGCAAGGAATGTAATATGTTTTACTTAGGCCAGACAGGTAAAGATCTTGTAACTAGACTTAAACAACATAAATATAGTGTTAGGACAGGCCAGGAATCCAATGCTCTGTTTGTTCATTTGAGGGATAATAAGCATTGCATTGACTGGGATGCCTCCTCAATATTACCTTGTAATTCAGTTGACACTAGGAACATTATAGAATCTAGTCTCAATAAACATACCGAATCCGTCAACATGAATTTGAGTAATGGTATGTACAAACTGGATAATTTCGTAATTAAGAAGATTTGTAACCAGGTGAGAAGGTTGGGTCAGCTTACCCTCTGACCTGACTACCTACTGCTGCAGTGTTTTTTGAAGATTAGTAGGGTCATTACCTAATACCTGACCATTGTGGACCTGATCTCACCCTCTGTATATATATACCTTGTTCTGTACTTCTCCTTAGTCTGTACTCACCCCTGAAGATGTGAATTACACAAAAGCGCTTGGGAACTTCGTGTTTTCTTCTTTCGTTGTGTTTATCAGCATATATATATATATATATATATATTTCATTTTTAGTCCATATAACACACGGACTTTGAACATATAATCAACGACCTCACCAGCCAGGACTCGAACCCTCGACCTACTGTGTGGGACCAGGGAATGCTACCGACCATGCCACAAATACACTAAAAGCAGTTCTAGACTATGTTATATTTCACACAAAGCCTGTTCATCGAGCTGATGGAGCTGTGAACCTCTCATTGGGAACTGCCCGTGCCATTTATGTGGATGTCAGTAGCATTTTACCAATCCAGCTGGTATGAAACACGAGGTACCATATGTTCAAAGTCCGCGTGTTATATGGACTAAAAGTCACCTGCTCCATTATTTCATATGTCAGCTTCACGGAAATGAGCTGCCTTTCCGCGCAGTTTTTTATCACTATGATGGTAAACCAAGTGGTCCTGAGCATTGGCGTGGTCCCATTGGAAAGCAGATCAAGGAGTCTTTGTCTGAGCTTCTAGTTGTCGCCTTCCAGCCAATCAGTCTCCCTGATTTCCCTGTGTTTAATGATGAAGTGGAGAAAGATCTGTCCTGGGATCAGAAATACCTGTATAGGATTTGTAAATGTGTTATCACAGGTGTTGTTGAAGATGACTTGGCTGCTATTGAGCCAGGTCCTCCCTGTGTGTCAAGGTGGAACACCTTATGGAGTAGAATCCTCAGGCTGTATGTAGCAACATCACGACCCAGCCATGAGTTGAAAAGAATTGTCATTACAATAATAAAGTTCAGTGCTCCAATGTGGTTTTACATCAAGATACACCCTTACGTAACACACGGCTCAAGGAACGTATTCCAGTCCCTGCTATATATGAAACACCTGAATAGTGAGGAGGAGACGATAGTGAAGAAGGCTGTCCAGAGAAATGCATACTTCGCCCACACAGATCAACTTCTTCTTGGTATGTGTGCAGATGAGGACATGACTGTTAGAGAAAAAGCTGTCTCAATGATAAGAAAAATTAGAGAGGAGAATCAGCAAAAGGAAGAATGCACTGGCAGATCTGAAGAGGAGGAGGAAGATTCTGATGCTGCTGTTGACGAGAATTTGTTAAACTATACTGATGAGGAGGGTAAAGATGGAGATGGGAATGAGGATGTGCCTCCTGTAGTCAACATGAGAAAGGTGGTGACTCTGAAACTAAAGTGGCAAGCAAAACACTATCATTCCATGATTAACTGGAGGAATGAACTCAAGACTGAGCCTCCTTACATTGCTTCTCTGTCAAATCTACAGGTTAATGACATTCTTGAGACACCATTAGTGGTGCCCAAGTGGCCAAACAGCACTCAGGCGGTCGAGAGAGGCATAAAAGTGATGACTGAAGCTTGCACTGAAGTGACGGGATACGAATCGAGAGATGGATATATTAGGCAAAGATTATTGTCTAGGAAAATGATGCCAAGGTTCCGCACAAAAAAGAATTTCAATATGAACTTGTAATGATTTTCTATACGGTGTACCTGTAAAATAACATGTGAATTAAATCGATGTCACCCATGTAAAATTTATCATTATCCTGGAAAACATTAAATGACACCTAATTTTTGGTATACACTAAAAGTTGACAAAAAGTCGTTCGCGATGCGGCAGGGTAAGTATGCATGAAATGGCATGAAATTTTGCACAGGTGTTTGTTGCAGCCATACAAACGATGCCTGAAAAGTGCAGCCTGCAACTCAAATAAAAGTGTTTTTTCCCTGGCCCCTAATTGAGCAGTAGGGGTTGGGTATAAACGGGACTCCCCAGTCCCTTAACTTCATGAATCGCATCATTATTAATTCTGCAAATTACATTTAATATCACTTAGGCCTAGTTCCACAACCTCTCTCTATGTGCAGGGAGGGCTCTCTTCCCTCCGACGACCTTGAAAGCTCAGGATCGCCAATTGCGCGGTGTTTGAAATTACTCTGAAATTTCTGAATATTACAATCGAACCCCCTAAACAAAGACAGCACTGTCCTCATGTGCTGAGAAAAACATGCATACGACCCCCGTAAAAAATTGTTCTAAGAAACTGCATCTTACCCCTTTAACGTGCTAAACGCAGCATTTCTGTCTTCTCTTCTCTCCTTTTCTCTCCCGCTAACACTCGACCCCCCTAAAAGAAAACAGCACTGCCCTCATGTGCTGAGAGAACAACTTATAACCCACCTTCTACTCTGTACTATTCCACTCGCAGCCAGCAACTCCATTTCTTCCTAGCCCAACTCAAAACCAACCAGAACATCACGTTCCCCTTTTGCCTGGCCTTTAACTAGAGAACCAATGTCAAAATTAATACCAGTCCAAAACAAACATGCTCTCCTTTGGCCTGGCCCTTGAACTAAGAGAACCAGTGTCAAAACAATACACAGTCCAAAACAAACATGCTCTCCTTTGGCCTGGCCCTTGAACTAAGAGGAACCAGTGTCAAACCAATACTCAGTCCACGTCTCCGAACCTCATGCCGGCAGACCAACCTTCTGACAATGTACCAGTCCATATTAGTGAGGCCCTGGACATTACAACCGTACTCTCAACCCCGGCTCATGACAGCAACTCAATCCCGCTCATGACAGCAACCACTACTCAACGCACATCTCTGACCTAACCATCTCTCCAATCCCCTCTGCCCTACTCACAACTCCTCCAACTCACCCTCTACAACCTGCCTTTTCTCATTACCATGCACACCTAAACTGTAATTTGTCGGCTTCGTCTTTCAGTTGGAGGCTCGATCGACCTCTCTGAACTACTTCTCTTCATCTTGCTCATCTGGGGTGGGGGCTCCTCGTCTTCATCTTCAGATTCATCCATCGCTGGGTCTCCCGGATGCCTTAGGGTTGGAGCAGCCTTCAAGTTGCTCCGGTTTTCCACTCTCGCTTCCAGGTCTTCTCCCCCACTGGGCTCAATGCGATATAAACCAGGCCTTGGATTTAGGACCTCAACAATGTGCCATCTCGTATCAAACCAATGGTTTTGCAGCTTACACCGGCCTATTTTTACATTGTTCCTCAGCAAAACCTCCTGGCCCACTTCCCAGCTACTCTCGTGGGCTTTCTCTTCTCTTTTCCTTCTGTTTATTTCCTTACGTCTCCGAACATTGATCTCCACTGCTTCCTGCAATCTTCGTTGCCGGTCTCTAATCACCATCACCCACTCATCTACCGGCTCTGGGTCTACTTCCGGCCTAAGGTCAAACGGCAGGTTTGGTTCTCTCCCTGTCGTGGCATGCGGAGTCGCGTTATATTGTGACACCACTGCCTGCAGATGCTCTGGCCACCTA
This sequence comes from Homarus gammarus, assembly GCA_958450375.1. Classification (NCBI taxonomy): domain Eukaryota; kingdom Metazoa; phylum Arthropoda; class Malacostraca; order Decapoda; family Nephropidae; genus Homarus; species Homarus gammarus. The sequence continues at coordinate 749,119 of CAUDMG010000194.1, forward strand.
TTCTTTTCCTTTTCCTCGAGGGTGGCCAGCAGACCGTGCAGGGTTCGATTGAACCGTTCCACCATACCATTTCCCTGTGGGTGATATGCTGACGTCCTTATTTTCTTCACCCCAAAGGTGGCACAAGTTTGTCGGACCAATGCACTGCCAAAATTTCTTCCCTGATCGGTCAACAGTCGCTCAGGTGCACCCACTGCCAGGAAGATCCGATTCACCAGGATCTTTGCAATCGTCGAGGCTTTCTGGTCTTTGGTGGGAAAGGCCCAAGTGTAACGATTGTATATGTCAACCATTATCAGGACATTCTCCAATCCTTGCCGCTTGTCCAGCAAGGTGAAATCTGCGGCCAGTGTCTCTAATGGTTTGGCAGCTTCAATTGTCCCTAAATGCAGTTGGGGTTTCGGCACTTCATCTTTTGCTACTCCACACCTCTCGCAGCTGGCTATGTAGTCTCGCACCGTTTCTCCCATGCCTGACCAGAAACCTCGCTCCTGCACCAGCGACAGGGTGCGATCTCGCCCCTGATGCCCAAACTCGTCGTGGCAGGCTCTAGTCAAAGCCTCTTGCAAGTTTGGAGATAACACTGGCACCTCCCTCCATAGATTCTTCCCTTCGGGTCTTCTATGCCAGACAACCTCTTCTCTTACTATCAGGGATTTCCTAGCTCGGTACATCTTGCGGAAGTCATCATTTTGGAGCTGTACCTGTACCTCATCCTCCGGCAGCTCTCCCGCCAACCATCTTCGCAGTTTTGTCATATAGTCCATGCCTTCTTGCTCCTTACGCAGCCCATCCATCGTCCACAGTTCCTTCCTTCCTGCCCCGTTCTCCTCTAGTACATGCATCGCTGTATACTCTTCTTCGCTAACTTCCTCCTGTTCTGCCGGTATTCTAGATAGAGTATCCGCCACAATGTTGTTCTTCCCCGGCTTGTACTCTATAGTAAAGTTAAACTGCTCGAGATCCGCATTCCACCTACTTTCCACGGCACCTAGTTTAGCCTTTTCGCGGTGACCGAGTGGGTTGTTATCTGTATAGACTGTGAAATGTTTCCCTGCCAAATAATCCCTGAATTTATCCAATACTGCCCATTTGAGTGCTAACATCTCTAACTTCGAGAACTATAGTTGTTCATGTTACGTTCTGATTTCCTCAGGCCCCGACTCGCATAGCACACCGGATGCAACCTGCCATCCTTCCGCTGGGACAGCACCGCACCTAGCCCACGAAAACTTGCATCTGTTTCTAATATAAGCTCTTCAGTGAAATCTGGGCAAGCCAACACTGGTGTCTGCGTCACCTTGTCTTTCAGTTTCTCAAAAGCCTGTTGCTGTTCCTCTCTCCATTCACTATCTACCCGATCCTTAGATTTCCCATGCATCAACGCATGCAAACCCTTTAACAAATTTCCTATAAAATGATGTGAACCCTACAAAAGACCGCACATCTTTCACCGTCTGAGGGACTGGCCAATCTCTTACTACCCTAATCTTCTCAAGATCAGCTGTGATGCCTTCAGCTGACACCTGATATCCTAAATAACTTACTTTTGAAGCCATTATTTCACACTTTTAAGGTTTAAATCTTAAGTTATTCTCCCTCATCCTGCAAAATAATTCCCTCAATCTGACTATATGCTGATCTATTGTGCTTGAAAACACCATCACATCATCAAGGTATACAAGCAACGAGGAGAAAATCTTATCCCCTAAAATCCGCTCCATGTATCTCTGAAAAGTTCCCGGACTATTTGACAATCCCATAGGCAGTCGCCTGTACTCAAAATGTCCGAAGCTTGTGCTGAAGGCAGTCTTTGGACGGTCTGAAGGTTTTACTTCTATCTGGTGATATCCCGCCGCCAGATCAAACGTTGAGAAAAACTGGGCCCCCGTCAGAGATTCTAGAGTTTCATTTATCCTAGGCAGAGGAAACGCATCGCGTTCCGTGACCTTATTTAAGTCACGATAGTCAATGCACAACCTCAGCGTCCAGTCCTTTTTCCTCACTACTACAATGGCGGCAGAGTACGGACTCTCACTATGCTGAATTACTCCCTGATCTAACAGCTGGCTAATGTGCTGCTTCACCTCTGGTACCTGGTTTGGAGGGATCCTCCGATATGGCACCCTAACTGGCCTGTCTGTGGTCACTGGGATCTCATGCTGAACCCCAATAGCCTTTCCTATGGGTTGGCCCTCTCCTTCAGAAATATCACTAAACTCTTCTATTAAACACCTAACTGCACGCTCTTGTTCCTCATTCATTTCCTCCATGTGCACTTTGACCTCCGTACGTGCATCCGGTTGAACTGTCCTCACATACACCTCTTCACTGATGTCTGCCTCGACTTCCGTCCCAGAAGCCACTTTCCCAATCCGCCAATTGCCCCTCAAGTTCTTACGACTATCAGACAGATTTGCCACCAACACCTGGGTCATGCCTCTCACCACTCTTACAGCTGTCGGCAACACTATCACACCCTCAGGCATCCAACCTTCATGCTCCATTGTTAGAGGTTCAATCACTACTTCTTTGTTAGCTACCTGGCTTAATGAGGGAACACATACTGACAGCAACCGAGTACTCGGGGGAGGAATGGTTGGGCTTTTCTTCCTCTCTGTCATACAATACCCCAGGCTGATGGCCTCTATTGCACATAACTGCCTAACCTCATGCAAGCAATTTTCCCACTGAGCGGTGCTCCTGGCTTCCCTGCACAAGTGATACATGTGCGGCCAGATCTCCGCAATCTTCCCCAGCACATTCATCCCCAACAACCCGACATGGGATTGCCCCTTACCCTGGGTCTCAATCCCTGGACAAACCAACATCCCCACATCAGTGACTTCCACCCCACATACGACCATAGTGACCCGAATACACCCCACACACGGCACTGGAAACCCTGACGCCCCTTTTACCCTTATTCGAGTGGGCTGCAACACCACGCCTGCAGGCTCCAGCTCCCGACGGTAGAAAAGTTCATCAATTAACGACACTTCTGCCCCAGTATCTGCTAAACCCCACATTTCACGACCCGCTACCAGCACCGAAACCTTAGGACACTCTGCTTTCAGCCTTAAGGTACCTTCTGTCGTGATTAAATTTGTCATGCGGATCACACTTTTCCATGGGTCCGCTCTCTCTTGATTCATAACATCGCCGGTGGAATCTATTGGTGAGGCCAGGAACGGTTGGCGGGGACTGCCTGGCCTTGACCATTTCCCGACCGCCAGTTCCGATTGTTATTTCCAACTCGATACTGGCCATTGGCCACGTATCCCCTTGGGACACTCTCTCCTGGTCCGGACCTGTTCGTGCAATTGAAACTGAGGTGGCCCTCTTGTCCACACGCATAGCACATCGGGAGAATCGAGCCTCCAGCCTGCGGTTCGTTCTCTCTTCCTTTAGTCAGCGGTACCTCCCTCAAAGCCTTTCGTTTTTGTTCCGCCTCTCTCAGCCCCGTGATCCACTCATGTAGACTACGGTGAGGATACTTCTGGATCTCCTCCAATAACCACATACGGCTTTGTTCCTCCTTGAGCCCCCGAGTGATTGCATCTCCCAACAGGGCCTTATCATATTTATGACCATGGTGGTTCAACTCATCGTTTAAATCGAGCATAGCATCATAATATTCAAGAAGCGTTTCGTTGCTCCGTTGTTTCCGATTCATCACCTTCTGAATGGCGTCGTACGTGGCCGTCTGCCCGCCGTATTGCTGCTTCAAATAACAAGTTAATTCGTCTTCGGTTTCCCAGTCTCTGCGTGCATTGTATACGCGATCTGCCGCAGGCCCCGCAAGATGCCTTATTATGAATTGGATTCGACTGACTTCGTCTCGGTCTAGCGGCTTGAGGGTTCGGTCAACCTCTCTTAACCACTTCTCTACCTCTACTCCTGGCCTACCGTCGAACTTAGACATGGTCAACCCAGCCCCGAGACTAGTTCCCTCTCTACTATTGTGTCTCCTCATCTCCCACATTGTCTCATCGTGCTGTATTTGATACTGTGTCTTTACCCTATCTAGTGCATCCCCCAACAGAACTAGGTGTTGTTGATGTTCCTTCTTTAACTGTTGCAATTGTGTGTGGTACTCCCCCCTTAACTGTTGTACATATACTCCATACTCCCCCCTGATTTGGTTCGCCCATGCCTGACATTCCCCATTGATCTTCCCTTCTAACTGTTCCAATCGTTCCTGGTACTCTCCCCGGATTTTCCCCTCTAGCTTCCCAATACGTTCCACGAACTCTTCTCTCAACTGTACCAAACCCGGGCTGTCTCTCCTTTTCTCCGAGTAACCCCGCAACGTCAACCACAATAAACCCATTCCCACGGCGAGCATGAGTAGAGTTGGGGTCACACACTCTACCCTTTCCATCCACTCCATGATTATGCCCATTATCCCAACCACAGAACTATCAGTCACGAAATAAAAATAACCACGCTCTGCTACCATTTATAACCGGTCGGAATTTACTGGACTTTATTTTCTCACTTGACTTGGGGTTTATTAAAGATTAATAGATGGTAATGGCAGTGGAAGCGCCCCTTTGAGAAAAATCCCGAACCAGCACAAGAACACTTAAATCTACTAAACAAAATGAATTGTCCGTGACCCGTGGAAGGATAGCGTCTGTGACTGGGATGAATGAGACACACTGTAAAATTTAGACACTTATATTCCCTCCAACACTACAAACACAATCAAATAATGGTACACCAATATGCGCACCTCTTAACTTGAACTTAAAACACTACTCTGGGGAATAAAAGTTATACATGATATAAAAATTATTAGAAACTCAGGCAACAATACATTTGAAGTATTAAGAAATGTTGCTTGCACACATGAAACAGGCCTTAAGGGCTTTCACAAAATAATATCAGTCACCTAGGAAATGGTATTAAAAAATAAGAAATTAACTACTCTACAATGAATAGGCCTTAGGGGCTTCCAACAAAATAATATCAGTCACTGAGGAAATGGTAATAAAAAAGTAAGAAATTAACTACTCTACAATGAATAGGCCTTAGGGGCTTCCAACAAAATAATATCAGTCACTGAGGAAATGGTAATAAATTTTAAGAAATTAAATACTCTACAATGAATAGGCCTTAAGGGCACTCAACAAAATTATATCACCCCAACAGATGCACACTTCCTAACCTAGCTTAACCACTACTCTGGGGAACAAGGTTATACCTGAGATCAGAATTATGAAGAACAATTAGATGCATTAAAAGAATCAAATCACAGTATCACTCTGGTTCCACTTAATGGCACAAACATCCAAAAACAATACTATGAAAATTATTTAGGAACTATTAAACTACACACGTCAAGATAATATCAGTCTGAGGAATGGTGTTAACTACACCCGTAATAAGGGAGGGAAAATGTTCCTCTAGGTATCTCCTAGAGACCTAGACTCACGGTCTCAGTGTGTGACCATTAGTTTACTCAGATAGCCTCAGTGTACTCCCAGTGCGTCCATAAAGCGGAAGGGAGTGAGCCAATCAGACCTTGTACAGTTGAGAGAAACTTTAGCTTCCTGTTAGCAAGAGGGTTTCACTAGCTGCTCGGGACATGTGATGTTGTGCACCCGAGTGGTAAGAACTGATCACCCACTGCTGATGCTGGTCCCGTGTCGTTTTATTTTTCGGGAGCACTCGTTCACTCAAGAGATCCTTTGCTACCCCGCTAAACAGTGACAGGCCTACACTGATCGGTCCAATGGCGACAATCGCCACCCTCAATCATCAACGGCAGTCTCAAACGGCAGTCAATCTCTCTCAGTCAACTCCGGTCAACTCCAGTCAAGTGGGTTCTGACGGAAACCCTGAAATGAACTCACTGTTAGCTCTAGTTAACTTTACCACTGCCCTATCTAAACCCTGTCTGAAATTGAAGGAGACTTACTTGTTATACTGCCATAGCGCAGCACAGGTGACTAGGCCACGTGACTATTTCTGTGACGGACTCGCAGGGACGTCTTGTCTGTGTGAATGCTCCCCGCGACTGAGGCCTAGCCAGCGTCGCGTCTCTTCTCAAGGCGTTAGCTTAGGCCTACGTGACATATTTTCCGCCTAACTAATAACTCCTTGGGACACCCGTAACATTATTTAGACTGATAAACGATCTATAATAATTACTTCATGAATCGCATCATTATTAATTCGGTAAATTACATTTAATATCATATAGGCCTAGTTCCGCAATCTCTCGCTACGAGCAGGCAGCGCTCTTTTCCCTCCCTCGACCTTGAACGCTCAGTGTTGCCAATGGCGGGGCATTCGAAATTACTCTGATATTTCTGAGTATTACATATATATATTCACCACCTCATTCTGCCAGGACTCGAACCCACGATCTTATGAGTGTGACCAGGGAACATTACCTCTACACCACTAGGACACTAAAAGGAGTCCTACACTCTGTTATATTTCACACAAAGCTTGTTCATCGAGCTTGTGGCACTGTGAACCTCGTATGGGGACGACCCGTGTCACTTAAGTAGTCAGAGTAACGTTTTACCAAATCGTGGGTTTGAGTCCTGGCGGGGTGAGGTGTTGATTATATGCAGAAGTCTGCATGCTTTATTGGGCTAATGAAATATATATATATGTATATATAATCAACACCTCAACCCACCAGGATCGAACCCACGGCCCACTAGCCCATGACTGTGACCGGTGAACGCTAACCGCTGGACCACCAGGATACAAAAGCAGTCCTAGACTTTGTTATATTTCACACAAAGCCTGTTCAACGAGCTTATGGCGCCGTGAACTTCTAATGGGGACTACCCGTATCACATAGGTGGTCAGAGTAACGTTTTACCAAATCTGGCTTCGAAACACGAGGATCCATATATATTTCATTAGCCCAATAGCACGCGGACTTCTACATACAATCAACACCTCAACCTGCCATGATTCGAACCCACGGCCCACTAACCCATGACTGTGACCGGGGAAAGCTAACTACTGGACCACCAGGCTACAAAAGCAGTCCTAGACTTTTTTTATATTTCACACAAAGCCTGTTCAACGAGCGTATGGCGCCGTGAACCTCTAATGGGGACTGCCCGTATCACGTAGGTGGTCAGAGTAACGTTTTACCAAATCCGGCTTCGAAACACGAGGATCCATATATATTTCATTAGCCCAATAGCACGCGGACTTCTACATACAATCAACACCTCAACCAGCCAGGATTCGAACACACGGCCCACTAGCCCATGACTGTGACCGGGGAACGCTAACCGCTGGACCACCATGATACAAAAGCAGTCCTAGAGGTTCACGGCGCCATAAGCTCGTTGAACAGGCGCCGCTTTGAGAAAAAACCCAAACCAGCACAAGAACACTTTAATTTATTAACAAAATGAATTTTCCATGACCCGTGGAAGGATAGCATCTGTGATTGTGATGAATGAGACACACTGTAAAATTTCGACACTTATATTCCCTCCAACACTACAGACACAATCAAATAATTTTACACCACATATGTGCACCTCTTAACCTGAACTTAAAACACTACTCTGGCGAATAAAAGTTATACATGATATTGAAATTATTAGGAACTCAGAAAATGCCTCATTAGACGACAATAAATTCAAAGTGTTAAGAAGTGTTACTTGCACACATGAAACAGGCCTTAAGGGTTTTCACAAAATAATATCAACCACTACGGGAATGGTATTAAAAAAAAAAAGAAATTAATAACTCTACAATGAATAGGCCTTAAGGGCACTCAACAAAATATATTACCCCAACAGATGCACACTTCCTACCCTAACTTAAACTCTACTCTGGGGAACAAAGGTTATACTTGAGATCGAAATTATAAAGAAATATTAAATGCATTAAAGGAACTAAATCACAGTATCACTTACAACAGAAGGGAGAAAACTCATCTGAAAAATAGTTACCTCATTCTCGGGCATCAATTAGTGACACAACATTAAAAAACAATACTATCAAAATTATTTAAGAAATATTAACTACACACAGCAAGACAACATTAGTAACTGCAAATATAGTATTAACTACACACAAAATATTATCACTATTATTCAGAAATTACTGGGTCCACCAATACCCGTGAACCATGCTTCCTAACCTAACACATAGATTCCACATGCACCCGTTGTTTTTAAGGCACAACCAACAGGCACCCATAGTTTAAGGCCCAAACCAGCCTTTCTCAACCTTGGAAAATGTACCTCTAAGCTCCACTAGACTCTTGGCCTCAGTGTGTGATCATTCATTCACTCAGCTGGCTTCACTTTACACCCAGTACATCCATGAACGGAAGGGAGTGAGCAACTACGACCTTGTACAGTTGAGAGAAGCTTTAGCTTCCCGTTAGTAAAAGGTTTTCACTAAACTGCTTGAAGATATGTGATATTGTGAGCCGAAGTAGAGGAGTGCTGATGACCCCAAACGATCGCCACGTCGTTAGTTGGGCAAGCAGACAGCTGGTTTCACTCCAACTCTCACCATACTCAACAGCATGGCTCAAACTCAGGTCAGTGGACGTTTATACAGCTCGTGTGGGGACGCTTCATACCGCCCGCTTCACCACTTGCCTCACCGCTCGCCTGATACTGCCCGCTTCACCGCTTTCCTCACTGCTCGCCTGATACAGCCCGCTTCACCGCTCGGGTGAGGTCTATAGAATCCCTGTAAAAACCCTCTGTTAGCTATTGTACTCACTCGTTGTTTGTTTCTACCGCCCTATCTAGGCTCTGAGAGATTGAATAAAACTTACTTGTTAATACTGGTGTTGATTAAACGAAGGAAACCAGTTCACACGACGTCTCTCCTGGTTACAGCACAGAGATGGTCTTGCCAGCTTGACCTCTCTTACCACTCCCCAAGCCACGCTCTCTCACGCGTTCACACTTTTCAGGAGTGACTTATTTACCAGACGATTAAAAGTTTAATTAGGACGTACGTAACATTTTCAGACTGGAAAACGATCTATAATTATTTTCAATTCAATAACTGATGTTTCATTTCACATTTCGCCTCCAGATAAGGTCCCCTGAGTATTCTTAATATTATATGGGTGCAGTTCGCGACTCTCTAAGTACTGTCCCCCCTCAGACGACCTTGAAACTCAGTATCGTCAATGGCGTGGCGTTTGAAATTACACTGAAATTTTTGAATATTATATATATATATATATATATATATATATATATATATATATATATATATATATATATATATATATAAATATATATATATATATATATATATATATATATATATATATATATATATATATATATATATATATATATATATATATTTCATTAGCCCAATAAAGTCCGCGTGCTTTATTGAGCTAATGAAATATATATGGATCCTCGTGTTTCGAAGCCGGATTTGGTAAAACGTTACTCTGACCACCTAAGTGGTGTGGGTGGTCCCCATTAGAGGTTCACGGCGCCATAAGCTCGTTGAACAGGCTTTGTGTGAAATATAATAAAGTCTAGGACTGCTTTTAGCATCCTGGTGGTCCAGCGGTTAGCGTTCCCCGGTCACAATCATAGGCTTGTGGGCCGTGGGTTCGAATCCTGGCGGGTTGAGGTATTGATTGTATATATATATATATATATATATTGGGGTATGCTATAACGAATCTAATTGGTTCTAGAACCTCGTTCGTTATAGCATTTGTTTGTTATAGGATTAATCCGTTCCATACCCACAAATACAACCACTTAACAATGAAAAATATAATATAAAATTGTAAAAATTGTAAAAAAGTGCATAAATGTGCATTTAAACTCCTGAAATAGAGAATATCATTAATACTTGTAATAACAAATAATAAACTAGTACAAAAAATAATAAAAAATACTGTTCGTTGTAGGAGTTTCGTTCGTTATAGCATTCTCAATTTTATAGGAAAAACCGTTCGATATCGGAATATTCGTAGTAGAATCCGTTCGTTATATATATATATATATATGTGTGTGTGTGGTTGCCATATCCACACATGCTACAATTATGGTAGCCCCATGCACCACTGTTGCAAGTATGGACAACATATTTTGAAAACTTGGTATATAATAGACAGAACCACATCTCATATTTTATCTTTCAGCAAAGTCTCCCTTCAAATAAATTCATAATATTTACTCTACATCTCCCACTGACCTCCTATGCAAATCTTATATAAGTCTTTTGACTGCTCTTCAAACTACGCCTGAGTAGCCTCCTTCAGATCCACCTCTTCCTTAAAGCAGTGCCCTCGGAGATGGAAATTAAGGTCTCATATCCCCTGAATCTCCTGGTGTGAATAGTTTCATGTTCTCTTATTTATTTCACTGTCATAAGGCATCACTGGAGCCAAGATCTATTTCAGTGGGTTTTGAGAGCCTTACCTAAGTTGGAAGTCACTCATTGGTTGAAAAGTTTAATTACAAGGTATCAATGAAGAGAAGAGGGAAGGGAGGGCCGAGGTGGTGGCACAACAAGGAAAACGTACTGAACATACAGTACGATCAAATGAGATCAGTCACACACACACACACACACACAGACACACACCACTACTACTACCACTACTTTTTTTTTTTGTAAATGGCCTCCAGCCTCCCCCAATAGCCATACCTTCGCCACCATTTTATTACCTTAATATTAAATATCCTAATACATAGGTAGCTATCCTAGCTGTGTTGAGTTAGTTGAGCAGCAGATCTATGTGGCATTCAGTGACTGTAGCCTCATAGTCAATATCTGCAACTGTTGTCGGCTGTGGGGCCGAAGCTCTCGTTCCCCTGAGGCAGAGCAAAGCCGAGCGAAGGAGAGAGAAGGACAGTCGACATCTCATCCAGGCTGTAACATAACTTCTGGGCTGCTGCTTCTGTTCGGATATCAGCTCCGCAAGTCTGGCATAGAAGCATATTGCACTCGGTCCCATCCCACCAGAGGTTGTGAACACTAGAGGAGTGAAGCTGCCTTGATCAACGTTCTGAATTCTCTCCCCATATTCCCTTATCTTGTCGTTCTCGTTCCTCCTGTGTGCAGCATCGAGAGCTAATTTACAGTGACAGTCGGCCATGGGATAAAAAATCCTGATGTCGAATAAGGCTCGCTGTCCCCACGTCCAGAAGCCTCAAGCACTGACGTCAACACGGGCTTCGTTGGATGTGTTTGAAGTCCTATGTTGGAAAATCTCACCGTCCAATGGAAGGAGGGTCGGTTCAACCCTGACATCAGGGCAGATTTCCTTCAACATATTTGCTGTGAGATCCCTTACTTCGTCATGCCTCATGTATATGAAGCCCCCTTTCTTGCACACCATGGCGTGATCGGTGTCATAGGAAGAGCCACACACGCATTGGGAGGGCAAACCTTCCACTGGCCTACCGTACCTTAGAGCATTGGCATCTACTACTACTACTACTACTACTACTACTACTAACACTGTTTTTAAATGGCCTCCAGCCTCCCCCAATAGCCACACCTTCGCCGCCATTTTATTACCTTAAAATTAACTATACTAATACACAAGTAGCTACCCAAGCTGTGTTGAGTTAGTTGAGCCGCAGATCTATGCGGCATTCAGTGACGGTTGCCTAAAAAGTCGATATCTGAGACTGTTGTCAGCTTTGGGGCCGATGCTCTCGTTGCCCTGAGGCAAAGCAATGCAGACCTAAGCTGTAACATAAATTCTGGGCTGCTGCTTCCGTTCAGATAACACCTCCGCGAGTCTGGTGTAGAAGCATCTTGCACTTGGTCCTATCCCACCAGAGGTTGTGAACACCAGAGGAGTGAAGCTGTCTTGATCAACGTTCTGAATTCTCTTCCCATATTACCTAATCTTGTCGTTTTCGTTCCTCCTGCGTGCAGCATCGAGAGCTAGGTTGCAGTGACATGCGGCCATGGGATAAAAAATCCTTATGTCAAAAAAGGCTCGCTGTCCCCCCGTCCAGATTCCTCGACCACTGACGTCCACAAGGGCTTCGTTGGATGTGTTTGAAGTCCTGTGACGGAGGTTCTCACTGTCCAATGGAAGGAGGGGCGGTTCCACCATGACGTCGTGGCAGATTTTCCTCAGTAGATTTGCTGTTAGATCCTTTACTTCGTCATGCCTCATGCATACGAAGCCCCCATTATTGCACGACATGGCGTGGTCGATGTCATAAGATGAGCCGCACACGGATTTTGGGGGCAAACCTTCTACTGGCGTACCGTACCTTAGAGCAATGGCATCTGTGAATTCTTGGTTATTAAGGAAGAAGCCTTTTGCCCTTATCGGTAATGTTGTTAACCAGTTTGAGGCGCCCACCTCCTGCGCTATAGCTACTTTTCTTTTCACGTTCTCTGGCACTTGTTGTAGCAGTTGTTGCAGTTTATCACCTTGGGTGTGCTGCCGCTCTGTCGTAATGGACCGTCGAATCTTGTTTAATTCGTTGGTATCTACCTGACTTGCTGCATTCTGATCTATTATGTGCTCAGTGAGAGCTGCCCTGAGCTTGACAGAGTTCTGATGTTCTGTACGGAGAAGGCTCACTGGAATAGTCAATCCCATTCCTCCTAGTCTCGGTGGTAGTGCAAGGAGTGACCTTTCTGCTGGGGTTAAGTAAGGGTTTTTCACTAGTGTTGGGATAAAAGCGACATTGATGGCTTCTTCCAGAGGGCAGAGGAGGGGTCCGACATCAGGGATAGTGCGCACCAGGTAATTCCAGCGATGCTTGACTCCATGGGTGAATGCCGCAAAGCGGCATGTGGTTCTGTTTTAGCAATATTAGACAGAGCTTGGATTTCCTTCACCCACTCTCACCTTTCCGGTTACGTACTCGGTCTTGAAGTCCTTCGTGCCAATTACCGCACCTAGATGTCTTTGGCCATCCTTTGTTATTTTGACCTCACTTCCACACAAACACCTGTATTGCCCGTTCATAGTGTTCTGGCTTCACAATGAGGAAGGACTTGCTGGCGTTTGGATGGAACCCTATTTGTGGACCTCGTAAGGTTACCAGGTCCCACCACTTTTTGATGTCCTCCACTATTCCTGCTGCTATTAGGTCATCAGCGTATGCCACTTGCTTGACCTCGGTTGTTTCATATTTTATTGTTGTTGGAACACAGACAGGCCTGGTGCGTACATTGCCATGGCGACAGGGTCCCCCCTGCATTGTTCTCTCAGTTGACTGTATGGTGGTATCTCCTCTTAGGGCCTTGAAGCTTGTTATAAAAAGCCGTGGTGGGTTCCTATAGGTGTTTTGAACATACATTGCAAGGCTTGGACACTTGATCTTGATGTTGTGCATTGTAGCCTTGCGGTTGAGTATGTTGAATGCGTTGTAAGTGTCTACCAGAAGTACTGCCTCACAATCACGTTGCTCAAATACCTTTCTCGTGGCGTGAATGGCAGCTACCCCTCCAGCCTGATAGCCAGCACATACTTGCAGGTTCCCTGCAGCTGCCATGATATTATCATTTACCACCTCCATTATGCATATTCCAATGATCTGCCGCAGCACTTTCACCCACTCCTATAGGCCTACATCCTGGATTTTTATCCAGGGGAATGAGGCGGCAGGCCGTCAGAGCATGGGGGTGGTGGCAGCACGAGGTTGCTAGCTTTCTTGAAAGGGCGGCGATGGCATTGCAGAGATCACTTGCTACGGCACCAAACTTGTTAGTGCTGAGGATGACTCTTCAACCGTTTGCATCCAGGCCTGAAGGGCCAGCCCCTCCCTGTGTCTTCAGTGCTTTTTTCCACACCATCCCTCCTGTTATTTTCTCGAACATGACAGCATTAGCAGGGATATAGGCTCCCTGGAACCTAATGCCTTCATCTTCACTTGCTGGGGGATGTTATTCCTTCAGTTGTTGTAATGTCTCTCTGTTTATTGGCAGCACACTGGAAAAATTCCTTTGTGAGAGATCTTACCTCCAAGGACACTTTTCCCTCATACATCGTGTTACCAAATTTTTGGGCAACATCCTCTGTGTTTTGCTTTCCGTCTCCTATGAATTTTTGACTCTCCTGGTGTTCTTGCTTCGCGTAGATCATCAAGGGCCCCTTTCTGCCACATTGTCAATCGCCTTTTAATTTCTGCCACGTTTTCTTTGCATTTAGACCTTGCGTGTGTCCTCTGACAGAATAGATGGCCAGTATTTGAAGAGCTAATGGGGCCAGGAGGCTGTCATGATTTTAATTGATTATGTGGCAAATCATCTCCCGGATCATTTCTTTGGTGGCCGCGCACTTGGGTGATTCAAAGAGGTTAGCTGGCGACCACCTGACCACTTCTGAGTGCACTTCTTTGACCCATTTCACCGCATCTTCCCCCGACATGCCCTTCCAATTTGTTGACTGTATGTCATTCGCCTCATGAACAGTATTTTCCGACTGAGTGGGTTCACTACTATCCTCTGACAAGTCGTCATTGAATTGAATTGAATTGAATTGAAACGGTTCATTTAGCCAGAAAAACAGATACAGAGTGGATAATAATAACAATATTAACATGGCTAAGCCAGTTGAGAACCTGAGCTCTCTTTTAGGCACCTGATATATACTGTACATTTACCTCAAGGAAGTATTATGTAACATTTAGTATCATCTGGAAAAGTACAATAGCATGGTGGTAATAAGAGCATCTCATAATGTTACCACGGTTATTACTTCAATATTTATTAATTTTATTTATTTTTATTTATTTATTAAATTTTTTATCTGTTTTTAAATATACATAAATTACAGTGGAATTGAAAAAAAAACATAAGTAGAATGGGGGAGCAGTACAACATGGATTGTACAGAAATAAGGTTAAACAGGAGGACAGAGCTGTCAGGATTATGACTAGTTGGCCAATATGTTTATTACAATGGTAATTAGTACTAATTACTTATCTATTTACATGATAATTTCCGATAAAACGGTTTTAATGGTACAATAAAAGCAGGTACTGTTAATATAGTAGGTGTTACAGAAATATTAATACTTAGAAAATAGATATTTTTTAAGAGAGGATTTAAAGGAAGAGAGTGTAGTCTTTGCTCGGATGGGTAGGGGTAAGTTGTTCCACACCTTCACACCCTGATATTTTATGGAGGTCTGGGACTGAGAGGAGCACATGGAGGGTAGTCTTAGTAGATCTGGGCCGCTTAAGTTGTATCTCTGATTGTTCCGGAACTGGAAATAATTATTGTCAAGCAAGTGATTGACAGATTTGTAAGCAAAGAGGGTACAGCAGTAGGTGTTAATATCTTCGAGTTTTAAAATTTTCAATTTAGGAAATTTCTCTGTTTTTTTCAAGTAGGTCATTGTCCTTACAACTCTCTTTTGTGCAGTTACCAGAGATTGTGTTTTTGAAGAGCCAGAGGCCCCCCATAGACTAGTGTGTGACGGTGAATCAGGTGTTGGTAGGCAAGATCATGATAGATTTCTTTCATTGCTGTGAGAGTGAGCGACTGTCGAGTGTGATACATGATACTGCACGTTTATTGACTTTACTGTGAATGGCTTGTATGTGTTTTCTCCAGTTAATTTTCTCATCAACAAAAACTCTGAGGAATTTAGTATTTTGTTCTTGTTTGAGAACTGTATTACCAAGGTACAGGGTGTCCAAGTCTGAGGGTAAATTTTTCCTCCTGTGAAAGATCCTGGGTTTTCTCAAGGTTTAAGGTCAGTTTATTACCTGTTATCCAGCTCCTGACTTTAGTTAATTCAGTGTTCATAGTTCTCATCAAGGACTGGAGGTCTGTGTTGCTGGCATAGAGATTACTATCGTCTGCTAATAAGTTGTATTTTATGAGTGAGCTGGCGTGGACTATGTCGTTTATGTACAACAAAAACAGTACTGGACCGAGAATGGAACCTTGGGGGAATCCATACAAAATTAGCGAGGAGTCAGATTGGTGATTATTATAGCAGACATACTGCATCCTGTTGGACAGATATGAGGTAAACCAATTGTGGGACAGGCCCCTAACGCCGTAATATTCAAGCTTTGAAAGGAGGATGGTATGGTCGACAGCATCGAAGGCTTTAGAGAGGTCCAAGAATATAAAGACTGCAAACTGACTTTCATCAAAAGAGTTTAAGATGTCATTTGTAAAGGATAGCAGAACACTCTCAGTCGACTTTCTAGCTCTAAATCCAAACTGGGAGTCTGTAAAGATGTTATTGGCATTACAGAATGCATTTAGTCTATTACATGCTAGCTTTTCCAGTATCTTACTCAAGGCTAGGAGGAATGATATGGGGGTTAATGCTTGAAGAGACCTTTGTCCCCAGATTTTTATATGCTGGGTGAACTTTAGCAATTTTCAGTTTAGCAGGAAAGACACCACTAGTGAAGGAGTTACAAATGTGTAGGAGAACATGTAGTAATAAGTGGGCTACTTTCTTAATGACGCTCGTTGGTATATTGTCTTCGCCTGCTGCTGCATCTTTAGACATTTTTATGATGGCCAGTCATTCATCTGCTGTGACAGGGGATAAGAACAGCTTATTTGCTGTCTGTTTTGCAGGTAGTCCCTAAATTCCTCATGGTAATCTGGGATGCTCTCTGCAAGATTTTTGCCAACATTAATAAAATATTCATTGAAGTGGTTGGCAATGGGGGAGGGTTCCGTTACAACTGAATCATTTATCATAAAAGCTGAGTGGAGGGCCGAAGGCTGAGTGTTCCTCTTCTGAATTTATGACATTCCAGGTTTCTTACTGTCGCCTGATGCTGACTGGAGCTTATTTGTATAATAGTTACGTGTGGCGTTTCTAACTGCTTGAGTTACTCTATTTCTGCTACTTCTGTAAGCATCATCGAAATTTATCGGTCTTTTTGCAAATTTCCTTTGGAGTTTGTGTTTTTCTTTTATCATTATCTTAATTTCGCTTGTGATAAAGGGTTTGGAAATGGATACAGTTTTCACTAACTTAGTCTTGAGCGGGAAGCATTTATCAAAGCAAGCATTGAAGATGCAAGAGAAGTTGCAGCTGTTCACGTTAGGGTTGTCGGAGGCATAGACAAGATCCCAGTTTGCATTCATTAGGTCGTTTTCAAAAAGGAGCTTGTTGTCGGTGCAGTAGTCTCTGTATTGGATTGAGATTCTACTAGACCTTTCAGGTCTTGTGGCTGTTTTATACATGGCAAAAACTGGAAGTGATCTAAGATATTGTTATAAATAATTCCACTTGCAAGATTGTTAGGAGTGTTGTTAGTCCAGATTTGATCTATGACAGTGGCAGAGGTGGCAGTTACTTTAGTGGGTTTGGTTATAGTGTTGAAGAAGAGTTTAGAATGACAGGTCTAATACTGAGGTGTCGGTTTCTGATTTTAATACTGTAGATCAAGGTTGAAATCTCCTGTAATGTAGCAATGTTTCCTCTCTGAACTTATGATAGCGATGGATCACTGCCATATGGATTTTGACAGCTGGTCTCTTTCCTACAACCCACATCGTGTGTTTCTTCTCACACATATACAGGCTGTGCATTTCTGGTTCCGGCCTGTGCACTAACAAGCACATTTCCCAGCCATGATGTCGTCCTGGGAAGGAGAGGGCAGTGGGAGAGGTAGGAAGTTGTGATTTGGGAGGGGAGGAGGGGCAGGTCAGTTTTGGTGTACTGACCGACGAGGCGAGGTGGAGCGGGGCGGGGCGGGGCAGGGGCGTGGCTGGGCCGCGGCGGGGCGGAGCCGTGGCGGGGTAGGGTGGGGCCGGGTCGGGGCGGGGCGGGGCAGGGCCAGGACATAGCACGGCTGGGCACAGAGCGACCAGGACCGTTACTACCCATGACCAGCTAGGGTTACAAGCTAAGGCCAACGTGGCACTGGACATCACCAGCGCCACCTGCTATACAGTCGCCGGCTCTCCAATTACTATCACCAATATCCACTCAGGAGGCCCACAGGTGGATGACACTGTGATCTCTTGACGCACTACACATTCACAAGTTCTGGCTGGTTGTCCGTCTTAAGACCCCGTTTTTTTTTACGAAAAACCGGTCCCATACAGAAGAAGAAACTAGTTCTTATGAGGAAAGGGCGGACAGGTGACATGCTGGATTGCTGTGTCCGGGTAGTAGGGGCATACTTGAGCGCGTGGGTGTGTAGGCCACCCCCATGAGGGCGACAATCCACACTTCAGAGTGCACACTGGGAGCAGAATTGTCACACCTAACACTTGGTTGTATATCCTTGGCAGAAATAACTACTAATTCTATGGACGCACTGATGTAAGATTAGTTAAATATACTCACTTGGTCGGCTGGCACTACATAAAGTGACCGTTACTTGTGGGAGGCGTAGAACGCTTGGCCTTCTATCACTGACCATAGGGGCAAGAGTGGCGAGGCCACCCCTGCCAAAGTAGACCTATCGACACTGGCACTGGCCCCTGACACCTGCACCAGCCGCCCCAACAACTTTTTTTCTTTTTTATAACGTGGCCTCCAGCCTCCCCCAATAGCCACACCTTCGCCACCATTTAATTACCTTAATATTAAATATCCTAATACATAAGTAGCTATCCTATCTGTGTTAAATTTGTTGAGCCGCAGATCTATGCGGCATTCAGTGACAGTAGCCTCATAGTCAATATCTGCAGCAGTTGTCGGAGTTGGGGCAGAAGCTCTCGTTCCCCTGAGGTAGAGCAAAGCCGACCGAAGGAGAGAGAAGGACAGTCGACATCTCATCCAGGCTGTAACATAACTTCTGGGCTGCTGCTTCTGTTCGAAGATCACCTCCGCGAGTCTGGCATAGAAGCATCTTGCACTTGGTCCCATCCCACCAGAGGTTGTGAACACTAGAGGAGTGAAGCTGCCTTGATCAACGTTTTGAATTCTCTCCCCATATGGCCTTCTCTTGTCGTTCTCGTTCCTCCTATGTGCAGCATCGAGAGCTAGGTTACAGTGACATGCGGCCATGGGATAAAAAATCCTGATGTCGAAGAAAGCTCCCTGTCCCAGCGTCCAGAATCCTTGAGCACTGACGTCCACATGGGCTTTGTTAGATGTGTTTGAAGTCCTGTGTTGGAAGATCTCACCATCCAATGGAAGGAGGGTCGGTTCTACCATGACATCCCTGCAGATTTCCTTCAACATATTTGCTGTGAGGTCCCTTACCTCGTCATGCCTCATGCATATGAAGCCCCCTTTTTTGCTCATCATGGCGTGATCGCCATCATAGGAAGAGCCACACACGCATTGGGAAGGCAAACCTTCTACTGGCCGAGCGTACCTTAGAGCAATGGCATCTGTAAATTCGAGTTTATTAAGACTGAAACCATTTGCCCTTATCGGTAACGTAGTTAACCAGTTCGAGGCGCCCACCTCCTGCGCTATAGCTACTTTTTTTTTCAAATTTTCTGGTACCTGCAGCAACAGTTGCTGCAACTTATCATTTTGGCAGTGCTGTCGATCTGTCGTAATGGACCTACGAATCTTATTTACTTCACTGGTATCCACCTCCCCTGTTGCGTTCTGGGTTATTATGTGGTCCGTGAGGGCTGCCGTGAGCTTAAGTGAATTTTGATGTTCGGTGGCAGCAATCTCCTCTGGATTGGTTAGTCCCATCCCTCCCAGTCTTGATGGAAGTGCAAGAAGTGCTCTTTCTGCTGGGGTTAAGTCAGGGTATTTCACTAATTTAGGAATAAAATTGACACTGATAACTGTATGCATATTATGTATGTTGTATGTATACCATGTATGTACTCTATATATACACATTATTTCTCTAGTCAGTAGAGTGTGGCAATTCCCCTGTTTCATGTCACCACACGCTTAGATAAATGTGCCTGGCGACATCTGGAAGCTGCTAATGTACCACTTACCACATGGCGCTTGAGAGGTCAGAGTGAGGTCAGTTGACCCCTATAGGAGTGTAAGGAATACCCGCTCTTGTAAGCGCACCTTATATATTTCCGTTAATAAGAACCTACAGAACTCTATAGGCGTTTATGTTCACCCCTGTAGTTAGAACCAAGTACCCCGAACATCTCCAATAACTTCTTCCAGATGGTATCACCTCTTAGAGCCTTGTTGTTTACTATATAGAGGTCTGATGGATTCCTTTACGAACTTTCAACATACATTGCAAAGCTTGGACACTTGATCTTGATGTTGTGCAGTGCAGCCTTGCGGTTAAGTATGTTGAATGCGTTTGAAGCATCCACCAGGAGAACGGCCTCACAATCACGCTGCTCAAATATCAATCTCATGGCGTGAATGGCGGCCTCCCCGCCAGCCTGGTGGCCAGCACACACTTGTAGGTTCCCTGCTGCTGCCCTGACATCATCCTTTACCACCTCCATTATGCATTTTCCGATGATCCGCCTCAGCACTTCCCCCACCCCTATAGGCCTACACCCTGGTTTCTTTTCCAGAGGAATAAGGCGGCAGGCCGTCAGGGCCTGGAGGTGATGGCAGCAAGAGGATGCAAGCTTTCTTGCAAGGGCGGCGATGGCAGTGCAGAGATCGCTTGCTACAGGGCCAAACTTGTTTGTGCTGAGAATGACTCTCCAACCGTTTGCATCCAGACTTGAAGGGCCGGCTCCTCCTCGAGTCTTCAGTGCCTTTTTCCACACCATCTCTCCTGTTATTTTCACGAACAGGACAGCATTTGGTGGGATATAGACACCCTCGAACCTGATGCTTCTTCGTCGCTTGCAGGGGGATGTTTCTCTTTCAGTAGTTTTAGTGTCTCCTGTTTATTGGCAGAACCCCACCGGAGGATTCCTCTGTGAGAGATCTTACCGCCAGAGACATTTTTCCCACACGCATTTTGTTTCCAAATTTTTTTGCCACGTCATTGGTGTTTTGCTTTCCGTCACCCGTAATTTTTAGTCTCTCCTGCAGTGTTCTTGCTTCACATAGGAGATCATCAAGGGCCCCAGTCTCCCACATTGCCAATCTTCTCTTCATTGCTGCCACATTTTCTTTGTGCTTAGTCTTTGTGTGTGTCCTCTGACAAAATAAATGTGGTATTATTGTCAGTATTTGAAGAGCTAAAGGGGCAAGGAAGCGGTCCTGAGTGTAATCAGTCATGAGGCGAGTCATCTCCCGAATCATTTCTTTGGTGGCCGCACACTTGGGTGGTTCAAATAAGTTAGCGGGCGACCACTTGACAATTTCTGATTAGGTTTCTTTGACCCATATGTCTGCATTTACCCATCGACATGCCATTCCACTGAGGTGCCTCTCTCTCATTCTCCTCATGGACATCTGCTACTAAGGGAGCAGCATTTATTAGTACTAAATTTTCGGGTTGAGTAGACTCACTGCTGTCATTTCGGATATCATCGGACGGTTGGGTCCCGGCGATATTCACTGTGGCCACCTGTGTCGGTTCCCTGCCACGTGGGTTCCGACACTGGTCTCGCTTCTTGCAATCCACACATGGTCGGTTGTTTCTCGCACAAACACAATTTGTGCAGTTTTGGTTCGGGCTAGCACAGACGCAACAATGAATGTTACCAGGCATAGTGAACAGCACCTTGGGCGACAGATACTTCCGCCTCCGACCTCTGCTATTGGGCCCATACGGACGAAGAAACTAGATCTTATGAGTATGGGGCACAGAGGTGACGGCCTGGCCTGCGGTGTCCGAGTAGTAGGGGCATTCGCGCGAGCGCGGTTGTGTCGGGCACCCCCCATGTGGGCGACAATCCACACATCAGAATAATCCACTGGGAGCAAGAATTATCACACCTAACACTTGTTTATGTAACCTTGGCAGAGATAACCACTATTTCTATGGTCTCACTGATGTAATATTAGTTATAAATACTCATTTGGTCAGCTGACACTACATGAAGTGGCCGTTACTTGAGGTGGGGAGGCAGGAGGGGGGGGGGGGCGACCGCAGGCGCGAGGCACTTGGCCCCATAGGGGCGAGAGTCGCGATGCCACCCCTGCAAAAGTAGGCCTATCGACACACTGGCATTGACACTTGGTGTATGTATATTATGTATGCTGGATTATATATCATGTATGTATATTATGTATGTGCTCCATTTATGTATTATTTATTCAGCCTAGCTAGCAGCGTGTGGCAATGTTATTACCATATCCCACATGCTTAATTAATGTGCCTGGCGACGTATGGAAGCTGCTAATGTATCACTTGCCATACGTCGCCTATATCAATTGACGAGGAGCCTAGCCAGGGAGACCGCTGCTCTCCTTTGTGTACATACTCTTATCCAGTAAACCGAACCTACAAAACTATACAGGTGTTTGTGTTCTCTCCTGTATATAGAACTTATTATTCAGAACCTAACATGGCGCAGTGAGTAGGATCTTACTGGATAATTACGAGTGATAGTGCAAAGTTTGTAGAAAGCCGGCTAGGGACTCTCGCTTGGGTCAACTCCCGCGCGTCATCCCTGCTCGAAGAATTTCGCAACTTTGAGCAGTGTCAGTGACAGTGATTTTCTGTGAAGTGTTTAGCGCATTGTGTGTTTCGTGCCATTCATGTGTGACCTTGTTCTAAAGGATTCCCAAGGTATACGGCACGTTCTGGGCATTTGTAAGGAGTAGAGTTCAGTGCACCCGTCTCTGACCGCGTCCTGAGGGTACTGGGCTGACTGGGAGTCGCCGCGCCTCTCCCTCCACCCCCTCACAGCGCCGCCTCCACCCCCCCTCACAGCTGGGGCGAGACGCTCTACCCGCCCGGGACACCACACATACACATACTAACACTCGCTGACCGCGCGGCTTCTTATATATATTTTATATATATAACCTACTTATCTGTGTATTTAATTAATTTTTTGTCTGAAACCTTGTTGATACGACGGGCTGACCGGTCAACACTGATTTAAGACATAGTACACAGAGGAAGTAGTTATGTCTCACGCCTTACGTAGCCGTGGACCCAGCGTCTGGATGAGTCAGGCGGGTGATAGCCCCGCAGAGATGGATGACCAGGCCGGCCACGACGCTCCAGCCCCCACATCGCGCAGTCCCTCACCTCAATATTCAGCGTTGTCTCCAGAGATAATTGCTTTACTGAAGTTTATGAGAGATGAGAAACGCGAGGATGAAGCCCACAGACGTTTGGCCGATGAGCACAGAAGGCAAGCAGAGGCAGAACGAGACAACCAACGGAGATTGGAAGACAGTGAACGGTTTGAAGCCTTGATATCTCGCCTCACTGTTAACCAAGCCCCTGGCTCTAACACTGCCTCGGTACTGACTGGTTCAGATACCCCATCCATGCTTCCTTCACGCCCCCCAGCCCCACCTAAAGCAGCAGCTCAAACGCCGCCCATCTTGAAGCCTGATGAGACTTTCCAGACTTTTCGTGAATGGCGGCGACGGTGGACTGATTATTCTACAATGGTGGATCTCCAGAGTTTGTCACAGCCTAAACAACTCATCCAGCTGCGTATGTGCTTGTCCTTGGAAATTCAGCGTGTCTTGGAACATACGTTGCAGGTACCCCCAACCTCTTTGCTGTCTGTAGAGGAGGTACTGGACGTTCTACAACGGCACATCAAAGGACAGCAGAATGAAGCTCTGCGCAGGAGGGAATTGTTTAGCTGCAGACAGATGGAGGGTGAGTCTTTTGATGCCTTTTACGTACGTCTTAAGAGAGCCTCGGAAGAGGTAGATATATGTCCAGGCCACCACCAGCAGTGCGAGGAGACCCAGTTGAGGCAGGTGATCCTGATGGGTGTTAAGGACGAGGAACTTGTCCAACGCCTCACCTCCCTCGACTCTTCCTCTTCTCTTAAGGATGTGTCGACGATATGTCGCTCCTATGAGGCTGCCAGGTGTGCCACCTCTGCCATCCGTGCTCCCCCTACAGCTGTACACGCTGTGTCCCGGTACAAGAAGGACAAGAAGTCTGTTCCTACGCCTTCGCCCACCACGTCCACGCCCGGTTTATTTTGCAACAACTGTGGTAAGCAGCACGGAACACAGGTGTGTCCAGCTGCTCAGTCTACCTGCAACAGTTGTGACCGTAAGGGCCACTGGTCACTCACAGTACGGTGCCCAGCCAAACGCGTCCAGTGCAATGTGTGTGGTCGTCTGGGCCACTATGACAAGTGTTGCCCTTCCAACATACCCAAGAGACCGCGTCGGCGGAAGCTTCAGCCCCCTTCCACCAGAGAGGGCCGCCCACAGCCTTCCAATCAGAGGCACGACGACTCCTGACAACGCTCGAGCCACATTAGGAATGTGTGCTCCCCCCGGCGTCCCAGGACCAAAGTCCCCCAGTACATCAGCGTCATCGTGACCTACGGCGGTGTGTCATCCCGCCTTCAGATGTTGCCCGACACCAGCGCTGATGCTACAGTCATCGGTCCCCAGCATTTGCAATGCTTGGGGCTCTCTCCAAGTGATCTAGGACCGCCCCCAAGGATCTCCGCTTTATGGCAGATGGTTCACAGATGACCCCGGCCCTAGGTTCACTCTATGCACACGTCACCTTTGGGAACAGGTCGTGTCAAGCCTGGATTGATGTGCATAATGGCGTCCCGATCCTTTGCTGTCCTACAGACATTGCCAAGAGTCGGCCATCATCTCCCAGGACTTCCCAACACCGATTCTCGAGGTAAAACACGCCAAGAGGGTGCACGAAGGGAGCAGCAACTACCCTGCTGCCGCCCTACCCCTGCCTCTTGCCAGTGACACCTCTCCTTCGGATGCTCGGAAGTACTTCCTGAAGGAATTCAGCGACGTTCTGGTGACCAAGTCCGCTCTGGAATCCAAGCCTCTCAAGAAGATGGCAGGCCCCCCCATGAGGATCCACCTGAGGGACGACGCGAAGCCATTCGCTATTTACACCCCTCGACTGGTTCCCCTGGCCTTCCGCGAGGCGGTCAAAAACGAGCTGGACTCCATGGTCGCCCAAGAAATTATTGTACCAACCGGCGATGACCCGTCTCCATGGTGTCACCCGATGGTTGTCGTCGCAAAACCTAAAGGTGGTGTTCGGATCACCACTGACCTTTCCAAGCTCAACAACCAGGTGTCTCGTCCTATGCACCCTTCTCCCACGCCCTTTGCAGCCATACGCAGCGTGAACCCGAAGGCGCGATTCTTCACGACGATGGACGCCCTGTGTGGATACTGGCAGATAGAGCTTGCCGAAGAAGACCGACCACTCACAACTTTTATCACCCCGCATGGACGTTGCAGTTATTGCCGTGGCCCCATGGGATTCGCCGCTACAGGAGACGCTTTCTGTCTTCGAGGTGATATGGCTCTACAAGGTCTGGCAAACTGCGTGAAAGTGGTCGACGACATACTCGTGTACGACGAGGATTATATGGATCACCTCTGCCGTATCTACGAGGTACTCAACAGGTGCCGGAAGCACGGCATTACCCTAAATGCCGACAAGTTTGTTCTGGCCAGCTCTTCAGTTGACTTTTGTGGGTACACCCTCTCAGGGAATGGTATCGCAGCTGACCCGGAAAAGGTCCGCGCCATCACGGATTTTCCCACCCCTGCTATCCTGACCGACTTGAGGTCCTTCATCGGTCTCGTCAACCAGTTAGCAGAGTTTTCGTCGGACATCTCCGCAGCTGCTCAACCACTTCGCCCTCTGATGAGCCACAAGAGGACATTCCTGTGGACCCCCGACCACGACAAGGCCTTCCAGCAAGTGAAACAGGCCCTGTCTCGTCCACCTGTCCTCGCCACGTTTGACCCAGCCTTGCCGACAGTTCTGCAGACAGATGCCTCACGCTTGTATGGCGTGGGATACGCCCTACTGCAGGATCATGGTGGAGGGCAGTTCCGGCTCGTCCAGTGTGGCTCGCGTTTCCTCTCTGACACTGAGACGCGCTCCGCCACTATTGAGTTGGAGCTGTTGGCTGTGGTTTGGGCGATGTCCAAGTGCAGGTTTTACCTCATAGGCCTGCAACACTTTCACCTAGTGACCGACCATCGCCCGCTTGTCCCGATCCTCAACCACTACACGCTAGACGCCGTTGAGAACCCTCGCCTCCAGCGTCTGAAAGAGAAGCTCTCGGCGTACATCTTCACTGCAGTGTGGCGTGCTGGTAAGGAGCTCTGCATCCCTGATGCCTTATCCCGTTCCCCTGTCAGCCGCCCTACTCCAGAAGACCATGTACTCGACGCCGACCTCGCTCTTTCCGTCAGGACTGTGGTCACTCTCCATGCCGTCCAATCCCTTCGTTCGGACCTGTCACCAGATGATGACAAGGCAATGGAGGACCTTCGAACAGCGGCCCGAGACGACCCTTCCTACGTCCGACTTGTCGAGTGTGTGAGGAATGGATTTCCTCGCAACCGCTACGATCTTCACAACACCCTGCTCCCGTATTGGAAACTCCGTGATGAACTCTACTGCGACGGAGACCTTGTTCTGTACGGAGCACGTGTAGTTGTCCCTGCTGCATCACGTCCCCACGCCTTGGCCCGCCTTCACGACAGTCACCGTGGAGCTGAGGCCACCAAACGACGTGCACGACAGACTGTGTTCTGGCCCGGCATCAACTCCGACATCTCCAATGTTGTCCGTGCGTGTGAGCCCTGCCAAGTATTACAACCCAGCCAGCAGCAGGAACCCTTTATGAGTGACGACAACCCCACCCGCCCCTTTGAGTCTGTGTCGGCCGACTTTTTCTGTGTGTCAGGAAAGTCCTTCCTCGTTATCGTCGACCGTCTCTCTGGTTGGCCGGTTATCATCAAGTGCGGTAATGACACGACGTCTGCTGCCACCATCAGCAAGTTCCGCCACTACTTCCGTGACGTGGGCGTTCCTGTACGCCTGCGAACCGACGGAGGGCCTCAGTTCACAAGCCGGGACTTTGCTGTGTTCCTTGACCGATGGGGAGTCCGGCATGTGTTGTCATCACCCCATTATCCGCAGTCCAACGGCCACGCTGAGGCTGCTGTCAAATCCCTGAAGCACCTCATCCTTAAGGTGGCCCCTTCTGGGAACATTGACTGCGAGGCCTTCGACAGGGGTCTTCTTGAACTCCGCAACACACCTAACTACACCGGACGCTCCCCTGCCCAGGTTTTGTATGGACGCCCCCTTCGTTCTTGTGTCCCTGCTCACCCTCAATCCTTCTCCAAGGAGCGGCAGGCCAAGACAGAGGATTGTGATCGCCGAGCCGCCGAACGTGTTCAGGACGTCGTCGCCCGCTACAACGACCACGCCCGCTCTCTCCCCAGGTTGAGTGTCGGCACCCAAGTCCGTGTTCAGGACCCGACCTCCCTACGTTGGGACAAAGTAGGCGTAGTCATAGGTCTCGGCAGGTCACGGGACTACCAGGTGCGGTTACCCAGTGGTCGTGTGTGGTGGAGGAACCGCCGTTTCCTCCGACCCGTAACAATGCCGTCTGCTGGCCCCGCCACCAGTGTTGAGTCCCATACCCTTCCCAGTGATGAAGTCCCTCGACGCTCAGAACGGATCCAAGAGAAAAGGTCCGCTCAAGACTTTGCTATGAGCGTATAGGGGGGAGGGAGGTGTATGTATATTATGTATGCTGGATTATATATCATGTATGTATATTATGTATGTGCTCCATTTATGTATTATTTATTCAGCCTAGCTTGCAGCGTGTGGCAATGTTATTACCATATCCCACATGCTTAATTAATGTGCCTGGCGACGTATGGAAGCTGCTAATGTATCACTTGCCATACGTAGCCTATATCAGTTGACGAGGAGCCTAGCCAGGGAGACCGCTGCTCTCCTTTGTGTACATACTCTTATCCAGTAAACCGAACCTACAAAACTATACAGGTGTTTGTGTTCTCTCCTGTATATAGAACTTATTATTCAGAACCTAACACTTGGCAACTCCAGTCACTGACCATTCAAACATTCACAGGCTTACTTGAAGATCGCCAGTGAACACACGCAATATTTGCGTTTAATGCCGTAAGATGAGAAGAGCCGTCGGCGACGATGCTCAAGGTGACATCCAACATTTATCAACACACTGTGAAATTCTCGCTCCCACAAACTGAGTATTTCCCCACCAATAACACTTTAAATCAGGGAAGGCACCCCAACACACCCATGCCGCCCGGGCCAACTACTACTACTATTACCTTGCTGTCACTTGGATCACCCAGCTATGATACAATGATATGAGTTATTAAAGATTTCACCTTCACTGGCAAGTTCTTAGGTGATTCTAGATGCCGATAAGGGACCGTCTACAGATATTGCACGTGTGGAGGGCTAGATATTGTGCTGGAGGAGCGGCGGCAGCTTCTTTCCAGCGCTGGCGGCTGTCTGCCTCAGTATGCAGTTGGGCTAACTCGAAATTATTGACACCTCGTGTGGTGCTCCTCCAAGCGTTATGGTGTGGAGGGGTCGATTTGGCACTTTTTCAGGTATGTCTTAAGACTCTCCTAATACATTTTCCGTTGCCATCCAGCGTTGCGTTTACCATTCGTTAGGTACTGTAAAGTCCTTGTGGGCTACACGGCCAGTCCAACATAGTTTTTCAGGGATAATGGCAGCCTAGATGGTCCTACAGTTAGTGTCAGCGAGAATGCTGGAATTTTTTCTCTTGTTTTTTCATTGAACTCGGAGGATGGAATGTAGACTACGTTGGTGAAACTTTTCAAGTGCCTTGAGGTTCTTTTTGTATGTGACCCATGTCTCGCTGCCATACAGGAGGGTACGGAGGACTGCTAATCGATATAAGTGCAACTATGTAGATAATATTGAGCTTCCTACAGCTCAAGACACGGGTACGGAGTCTACCAAAGGTTTGAGATGCACATCTGATCCGATGTTGAATTTCTTCATCGATGTCTGCAGTGGTGGACAAGTGGAAACCAAGATTTTGAAAGTGGGAAACAGTAGAGATGGTAGTACCGTTATGCTGGATGGATGCTGGAGGTGTGGTTGAAACAGGGGCAGGCTGAAAGAGAATCTGAGTCTTACGTACATTCACCTCAAGACCGAAGTGTGCATACATATCTGAGTAGGTGTTCAGGATCCCCTGTAGGTCGTGTTCAGCGTGGACGACGAGGGTGAGGTCGTTTGCATACTGAAGTTCAGTGATGGACGCTGTCCACACTTTTGTTCCTGCCTTGGCTCATATTATGTTGAAAAGTCCCTCCATACGATACTGGATGTCCATCCCTCCGGCTAAATTGGCACTACGCACAATTTTGGAAGGCAGCCAAGAAAATGAAAAAGAGAGCTGATTGGGTGACAATGTGTAGGTCACTGCCCTTCATGCCGTCGTGTAGTTCCCTCACAATGGTGATGAATTTTGGTGGGCAATCAAAACGACTGAGGGTCCGCCAGCCAGAGGGCTTCCCTGTTGACCAAGTCGAAGGCCTTAGTAAGGTCGAGAAAGGTCGTTTACAAGTTACGACGCTGTTCTTTGCACTTCTCTGGATCTGGCGGGCAGCAAAGATCATGTCAGTGGTGCAATGTGATGGTATAAAGCCACATTAAGATCTTGGGAAGAAGTTTTCCGACTCAGGAAGAAATCTGTTTACGAGAAATCGGGCAATAATCTTGCCAGCTATGGACAGCAACGCGATCCCGCGGTAGCTGCCACAGTCTTACCGGTCTCCTTTGTTCTTATAAATATTGACGATGGAAGCGTCTTTAAGATCTTCCTTAGTGACTGACGCCAAGACAAGCTGAAGGCTTCTGTGGGGCTGTCTCCACCTTTCTGTCACTCGCCTTTGGCTGTCTCCTAAGACACCTCGTCCTTATCACCGATGCCCTGAGAGAAACTCCCACTCGCTGGAAATATGTTGACGATTCCACCATTGGGATCTGTGTGAGCAACTCAGCTCCCGACTATAGAGCTCTACAGAATATATTGAGCAGTCTCAAAAGTTGAGCCACTAACCACTAGCCATGTCACCATCAACCATTACATACCAACACCATGGTTATGCACATCAACCTCTCCTCAATCATGTCACCAACGACTATACCAAGACCATGGTTGTGGATTCCACCAAGCCCTTCGGTGTCACTATAGAAAACAAACTATATTGGAAAGCACACACCAGTGCATTTATCAAATCTTCCAGCTTTCGTCTCCACCTCCTTTGTCGCCTCAAGTCACTCGGAGTTCCTGCACCCGAGCTCCTCAGTGCTTACTATACATTCATACTTCCCAAGCTCACCTATGTTTCCTTGCCTGGTTTTCCTTCCTAAATACCACAACTGCAGGAAGCTGCCGGAGCTCCAGTATGTCGGAGCAAAACCTATGGTGCGCCGCCATCACTTGCTTTCCTCTCTGGGTCTGTTCCCCATGCCCTTCATCTTACCACACTAACCCACAAGGCAGTGGGGCAACGGTTTGTAGGCGCCGGGGCGTGTCCACACGCCGATGGCCCTGCACGCCGTACTTCTATGGCCCATTGCTGCTCTGATATCCCCTACTATTTAGCCTGAAGTCGCAAGACATACAGTTACCGTGCGTTGCTACGAGGAGGCATAGTAAGAGTCTCGGTGAAGGAGACGGAAAGACTTATGCACTCGACTTTCATTTTCACCGCAAAGGTTAGCCACCGTCACAGCTACTGCACTTGACGCATCACGTCACCCTGTAGGTATGCCAACACACACCTCTTGTACACCTCTTCTGAACATGGCGTCTGGGTGTTCTTATTGCTTTAACACATTATTACTACCAACTCTCTCCACACATCACTAATCATTTGTCCATAATGGCTTAGTGAGTTACGACTTTAAGTGAGTTAAGAGTCTTGAAACGTTCAATGTGCACCGTCCCGCACTTCTTTATTTACTTTACTTACCTAATGGCCACGCACTAGAGGTGGTCAAGCCAAGGGAAGCAGGCCAGTGGCCTGTACAGGATCTCCTCATTGTTCTCGATAATTTTGTCTCCGACTATTTTGAAGCCCAGCACTACTCCTGATTCCACAGCTTGGGCCGGTAGACCATTCCATAGGTCTACCCTCTCTATGAAGAAGTATTTCCTTATGTTCGTTCTGCATGATAACTTTACGAACTTGTAGTCATGTCCCCTCGCGTTGGTGGTGCGTGGTATCACAAAGAAATGACCCGGGTTCACATTTTCCATCCCTTTCAAAAATTTTAATGTTGTTAGCCCTCAGTCTACTTGGATAATGGAGATGACCTAGTTCCGGAATCATCTTAGTCGCTTTGTGCAGCATCTTTTCTGGGAATGTTAGGTTTTTCTGAAGGTAGGGTTTCCATGTTTATATACCGTAATCCAGAATGAGAAGTACGTGAGATTTGTACAGTTGAAGGAACATTTTCCTGTTGTTGCATTCAAAGGTATGCTCTACAGTTTAATTCCCAAATATTGGTATGCTTTCCTCACTGCTGCTCCCACTTGGTGGATGCACCGATTCATGAACGATCAGTCCTTGCCATATAAAGCCCTTAGCATCCTTTTTCTCAAATTAGAGTTAATATCCCTTTTCATTAGGTCTTTGAGATTATTAAATGCTGTTTTTGCGTGCCCTATTTTTGTTTTGATTTCTTCCCTGCACTTACCATCACATGATTTATATTCGAATTTGGAAACAACCATTACGTTAGTCTTTACGGCATGAACTCTTAAATCATATTTTTCACCTTTTTCCACTAATTTGTTAATCAGTTTTTATAATGTCTCTCATTAACTGTGATAAGAGTAGTATCATCTGCATAGCGTATATTTGATACTACTTTATCAATAACTTTGAGTCTTTCATTATCACTTATAACTTCTTTCATTAAGAATTCTTAATATATATATATATTATACAATGTTGGAGACAGAACACTGAGACTTAGTGGAGTGCAAATCTCGTTTGTCACCTCCTTTTTCACCTCGGTGGTCCATCCACACCTGGGGTGTTAAGTTCTTTCAAGTTGGCTACTTTCCTTTTCATGATATCGTTTTTAATTGCTATCTTTCTTTAATTCATTTTCAACTTCTGGGGTTGTTCATTCTCTTAGGTGTAGGCAGTTATCCATTATCTCTCAGATAAATACTGGTGTAAAGTATTTATTTAAGGTACAAGCTGTTTGTCTATCATCTTCCAGGTCCAAGTTGTTTTCGTCCTTTAGGAGGCCGACAGTATCCTTGGTTTTCATTTTATTCCTGACTCACGCATTGAAGAGTTTCTTTTACATATAATTTTACTTATCTGCTTAATAGCCGTTCGGGCGGTTGGTCTATTCAGTGTTAATCCAAGAGAAACCGAACTCCGGGAAACCTGTGATGTTTGGTAGGGTGACGCTGGATAACACCTTTCTCACGTGTGTCTGGGCCATACAGGATCAGTTGTTTGGCTGATCTAATTTTCTGATTGGCCACATTTAGGATCTTTTGTATACTACATAATTTGCATGATGCCCTTCGCTCCGGTATTTCTTCCACCTGTGGTATTATCTCTTGCAGGTTTTCTCAGGATTTATTCTCTTTTCTCCTTTTTTTTCCGGGGTATACTGTTATCTTATTCCCATGAAGCCTCATGATATTTGGGGACGGAATGGAGGAAGGGGGTGGTGCACTGTTATTAGTGGCCCATACACAGGATATAGTGCGGACAATTGGTTAGCTTCAGGGATTTACCCAGTGAAAAAATCATTCCTAATTATAATCATTCGAGATAATATACAATGATTTTCAAAGTTAAGGAAGGTCTACTGTATAAGTAGGAAAAATCATAGTACTCTCCATTGATTCAGTAACTCTTTTAAAGTATTATTACATAAATGAAAGTACTAATTACCTATCAGATTGACAATTAACCCATTGGGTTTGATTGGTCTCTCTGTTCTGAATAAAATCATTTGGGGTTAGCCAAATCAAATAATAAAAGTAACGTCCAGTAGCTAATGGGTTAAATGGAGATAGTTTATTAACATCATCATACTACTGAATAGGATACGGTGGGTCCCGGGCCAAGGCACCAACAATTTACTCGCGCTGCCAGGATGGAGATACAGTATACTTAAGTGTTCCACTGGTACGTCATTGTTTTCCGAAGTTTTAACTTATCAATTGATTCTCCGCCATATTGTTAACTAAATTATACAGTTAATTATCTTCCTTATTGTTAGGTTCTGAATAATAAGTTCTATATACAGGAGAGAACACAAACACCTGTATAGTTTTGTAGGTTCGGTTTACTGGATAAGAGTATGTACACAGAGGAGAGCAGCACTCTCCCTTGGCTAGGTTCCCGGTCAACTGCCATAGACGACGTACGGCAAGTGATACATTAGCAGCTTCCATACGTCGCCAGGCACATTAATTAGGCATGTGGGATATGGTAATAACATTGCCACACGCTGCTAGCTACATAAATGGAGCACATACATAATATACATACATAATATATAATCCAGCATACATAATATACATACACCTCCCTCCCCCCTATACGCTCATAGCAAAGTCTTGAGCGGACCTTTTCTTTTGGATCCGTTCTGAGCGTCGAGGGACTTCATCACTGGGAAGGGTATGGGACTCAACACTGGTGGCGGGGCCAGCAGAAGGCATTGTTACGGGTCGGAGAAAACGGCGGTTCCTCCACCACACACGACCACTGGGTAACCGCACCTGGTAGTCCCGTGACCTGCCGAGACCCATGACTACGCCTACTTTGTCCCAACGTAGGGAGGTCGGGTCCTGAACACGGACTTGGGTGCCGACACTCAACCTGGGGAGAGAACGGGCGTGGTCGTTGTAGTGGGCGGCGACGTCCTGAACACGTTCGGCGGCTCGGCGATCACAATCCTCTGTCTTGGCCTGCCACTCCTTGGAGAAAGATTGAGGGTGAGCAGGGACACAAGAACGGAGGGGGCGTCCATACAAAACCTGGGCAGGGGAGCGTCCGGTGTAGTTAGGTGTGTTGCGGAGTTCAAGAAGACCCCTGTCGAAGGCCTCGCAGTCAATGTTCCCAGAAGGGGCCACCTTAAGGATGAGGTGCTTCAGGGATTTGACAGCAGCCTCAGCGTGGCCGTTGGACTGCGGGTAATGGGGCGATGACAACACATGCCGGACTCCCCATCGGTCAAGGAACACAGCAAAGTCCCGGCTTGTGAACTGAGGCCCTCCGTCGGTTCGCAGGCGTACAGGAACGCCCACGTCACGGAAGTAGTGGCAGAACTTGCTGATGGTGGCGGCAGACGTCGTGTCATTACCGCACTTGATGACAACCAGCCAACCAGAGAGACGGTCGACGATAACGAGGAAGGACTTTCCTGACACACAGAAAAAGTCGGCCGACACAGACTCAAAGGGGCGGGTGGGGTTGTCGTCACTCATGAAGGGTTCCTGCTGCTGGCTGGGTTGTAATACTTGGCAGGGCTCACACGCACGGACAACATTGGAGATGTCGGAGTTGATGCCGGGCCAGAACACAGTCTGTCGTGCACGTCGTTTGGTGGCCTCAGCTCCACGGTGACTGTCGTGAAGGCGAGCCAAGGCGTGGGGACGTGATGCAGCAGGGACAACTACACGTGCTCCGTACAGAACAAGGTCTCCGTCGCAGTAGAGTTCATCGCGGAGTTTCCAATACGGGAGCAGGGTGTTGTGAAGATCGTAGCGGTTGCTAGGAAATCCATTCCTCACACACTCGACGAGTCGGACATAGGAAGGGTCATCTCGGGCCGCTGTTCGAAGGTCCTCCATTGCCTTGTCGTCATCTGGTGACAGGTCCGAACGAAGGGATTGGACGGCATGGAGAGTGACCACAGTCCTGACGGAAAGAGCGAGGTCGGCGTCGAGTACATGGTCTTCTGGAGTAGGGCGGCTGACAGGAGAGCGGGATAAGGCATCAGGGATGCAGAGCTCCTTACCAACACGCCACACTGCAGTGAAGATGTACGCCGAGAGCTTCTCTTTCAGACGCTGGAGGCGAGGGTTCTCAACGGCGTCTAGCGTGTAGTGGTTGAGGATCGGGACAAGCGGGCGATGGTCGGTCACTAGGTGAAAGTGTTGCAGGCCTATGAGGTAAAACCTGCACTTGGACATCGCCCAAACCACAGCCAACAGCTCCAACTCAATAGTGGCGTAGCGCGTCTCAGTGTCAGAGAGGAAACGCGAGCCACACTGGACGAGCCGGAACTGCCCTCCACCATGATCCTGCAGTAGGGCGTATCCCACGCCATACAAGCGTGAGGCATCTGTCTGCAGAACTGTCGGCAAGGCTGGGTCAAACGTGGCGAGGACAGGTGGACGAGACAGGGCCTGTTTCACTTGCTGGAAGGCCTTGTCGTGGTCGGGGGTCCACAGGAATGTCCTCTTGGGGCTCATCAGGGGGCGAAGTGGTTGAGCAGCTGCGGAGATGTCCGACGAAAACTCTGCTAACTGGTTGACGAGACCTATGAAGGACCTCAAGTCGGTCAGGTTAGCAGGGGTGGGAAAATCCGTGATGGCGCGGACCTTTTCCGGGTCAGCTGCGATACCATTCCCTGAGAGGGTGTACCCACAAAAGTCAACTGAAGAGCTGGCCAGAACAAACTTGTCGGCATTTAGGGTAATGCCGTGCTTCCGGCACCTGTTGAGTACCTCGTAGATACGGCAGAGGTGATCCATATAATCCTCGTCGTACACGAGTATGTCGTCGACCACTTTCACGCAGTTTGCCAGACCTTGTAGAGCCATATCACCTCGAAGACAGAAAGCGTCTCCTGTAGCGGCGAATCCCATGGGGCCACGGCAATAACTGTAACGTCCATGCGGGGTGATGAAAGTTGTGAGTGGTCGGTCTTCTTCGGCAAGCTCTATCTGCCAGTATCCACACAGGGCGTCCATCGTCGTGAAGAAGTGCGCCTTCGGGTTCACACCGCGTATAGCTGCAAAGGGCGTGGGAGAAGGGTGCGCAGGACGAGACACCTGGTTGTTGAGCTTGGAAAGGTCAGTGGTGATCCGAACACCACCTTTAGGTTTTGCGACGACAACCATCGGGTGACACCATGGAGACGGGTCATCGCCGGTTGGTACAATAATTTCTTGGGCGACCATGGAGTCCAGCTCGTTTTTGACCGCCTCGCGGAAGGCCAGGGGAACCAGTCGAGGGGTGTAAATAGCGAATGGCTTCGCGTCGTCCCTCAGGTGGATCCTCATGGGGGGACCTGCCATCTTCTTGAGAGGCTTGGATTCCAGAGCGGACTTGGTCACCAGAACGTCGCTGAATTCCTTCAGGAAGTACTTCCGAGCATCCGAAGGAGAGGTGTCACTGGCAAGAGGCAGGGGTAGGGCGGCCGCAGGGTCGTTGCTGCTCCCTTTTTGCACCCTGTTGGCGTGTTTTACCTCAAGAATAGGTTTGGGGAAGTCCTGGGAGATGATGGCCAACTCCTGACAATGTCTGTAGGACAGCAAAGGAGTCTGGACACCGTTATGCACATCAATCCAGGCTTGACACGACCTGTTGCCAAAGGTGACTTGTGCTTGGAGTGAACCCAGGGCCGGGGTCATCTGTGAACCATCTGCCATAAAGCGGAGATCCTTGGGGGGCGGTCCTAGATCACTTGGAGAGAGCCCCAAGCATTGCAAATGCTGGGGACCGATGACTGTAGCATCAGCGCCGGTGTCGGGCAACATCTGAAGACGGGATGACGCACTGCGGTAGGTCACAATGACACTGATGTACTGGGGGACTTTGGTCCTGGGACGCGGGGGGGAGCACACATTCCTAATGTGGCTCGAGCGTTGTCAAGAGTCGTCGTGCCTCTGATTGGAAGACTGTGGGCGGCCCTCTCTGGTGGAAGGGGGCTGAAGCTTCCGCCGACGCGGTCCCTTGGGTTTGTTGGAAGGGCAACACTTGTCATAGTGGCCCAGACGACCACACACATTGCACTGGACGCGTTTGGCTGGGCACCGTACTGTGAGTGACCAGTGGCCCTTACGGTCACAACTGTTGCAGGTAGGCTGAGCAGCTGGACACACCTGTGTTCCGTGCTGCTTACCACAGTTGTTGCAAAATAAACCGGGCGTGGACGTGGTGTGCGAAGGTGTAGGAACGGACTTCTTGTCCTTCTTGTACCGGGACACAGCGCGTACAGCTGTAGGGGGAGCACGGATGGCAGAGGTGGCACACCTTGCAGCCTCATAGGAGCGACATATCGTCGACACATCCTTAAGAGAAGAGGAAGAGTCGAGGGAGGTGAGGCGTTGGACAAGTTCCTCGTCCTTAACGCCCATCAGGATCACCTGCTTCAACTGGGTCTCCTCGCACTGCTGGTGGTGGCCTGGACATATATCTACCTCTTCCGAGGCTCTCTTAAGACGTATGTAAAAGGCATCAAAAGACTCACCCTCCATCTGTCTGCAGCTAAACAATTCCCTCCTGCGCAGAGCTTCATTCTGCTGTCCTTTGATGTGCCGTTGTAGAACGTCCAGTACCTCCTCTACAGACAGCGAAGAGGTTGGGGGTACCTGCAACGTATGTTCCAAGACACGCTGAATTTCCAAGGACAGGCACATACGCAGCTGGATGAGTTGTTTAGGCTGTGACAAACTCTGGAGATCCACCATTGTAGAATAATCAGTCCACCGTCGCCGCCATTCACGAAAAGTCTGGAAATTCACATCAGGCTTCAAGATGGGCGGTGTTTGAGCTGCTGCTTTAGGTGGGGCTGGGGGGCGTGAAGGAAGCATGGAT
Source organism: Homarus gammarus (assembly GCA_958450375.1). Lineage (NCBI taxonomy): Eukaryota > Metazoa > Arthropoda > Malacostraca > Decapoda > Nephropidae > Homarus > Homarus gammarus. The sequence goes on from CAUDMG010000194.1 coordinate 786,680, forward strand.
GAGGTATCTGAACCAGTCAGTACCGAGGCAGTGTTAGAGCCAGGGGCTTGGTTAACAGTGAGGCGAGATATCAAGGCTTCAAACCGTTCACTGTCTTCCAATCTCCGTTGGTGGTCTCGTTCTGCCTCTGCTTGCCTTCTGTGCTCATCGGCCAAACGTCTGTGAGCTTCATCCTCGCGTTTCTCATCTCTCATAAACTTCAGTAAAGCAATTATCTCTGGAGACAACGCTGAATATTGAGGTGAGGGACTGCGCGATGTTGTGGGGGCTGGAGCGTCGTGGCCGGCCTGGTCATCCATCTCTGGGGGACTATCATCCGCTTGACTCATCCAGGCGCTGGGTCCACGGCTACATAAGGCATGAGACATAACTACTTCATCTGTGTACTATGTCTTAAATCAGTGTTGACCGGTCAGCCCGTCGTATCAACAAGATTTCAGACAAAAAATTAATTAAATACACAGATAAGTAGGTTATATATATAAAAAATATATAAAGAAGCCGCGCGGTCAGCGAGTGTTAGTACATGTATGTGTGTGTGCGCGAGGGCAGTGAGAGCGGTCTCCTCGAGCTGTGAAGGGGTGTGGAGACGACGCTGTGAGGGGGTGGAGGGAGAGGCGTGGCGACTCCCAGTCAGTCCATTTACCCTCAGGACGCGGTCAGAGAAGGGTGCGCTGAACTCTACTCCTTACAAATGTCCAGAACATGCCGTGTACCTTGGGAATCCTTTAGAACAAGGTCACACATGAATGGCACGAAACACACAATGCACTAAACACTTCACAGAAAATCACTGTCACTGACACTGCTCAAAGTTGCTAAATTCTTCAAGGAGGGGTGGCGCGCGGGAGCTGACCCAAGGCGAGGGGTCCATAAGCCGGCTTCACAAACTTGCACTATCACTCGTAATTATCCAGTAAGACTACGCACTGCGCCATGTTAGGTTCTGAATAATAAGTTCTATATACAGGAGAGAACACAAACACCTGTATAGTTTTGTAGGTTCGGTTTACTGGATAAGAGTATGTACACAAAGGAGAGCAGCGCTCTCCCTTGGCTAGGCTCCTTGGTCAACTGCTATAGACGACGTATGGCAAGTGATACATTAGCAGCTTCCATACGTCGCCAGGCACATTAATTAGGCATGTGGGATATGGTAATAACATTGCCACACGCTGCTAGCTACATAAATGGAGCACATACATAATATACATACATAATATATAATCCAGCATACATAATATACACTTATAGTTCTGACCATTGATATAACAGGCAAGAATCCTTTAACTCCTTCCCGAAATTATGATACAGAACAATAAATGATATACTGTACTGCCTGAGTTTTGTCTATCATAGAAAGGAAAGACTTCTGCCAGTGAAGCATCAATATGACTAATTTCTGCGAAGTAGATAGTGCAATGAGGTTCTTTCTTTGTAATAAGTTTATAAATACATACAATGCCACTGAAGGTGATGATCGAGTAACGAAAGGATGGTTAGGTTAGGTTAGGTTTGGTTATTTTAGGGTTACCCCTAGGTTAGGTTATATTCGGTTTGGTTAGGTTATATTAGGTTAGGTTAGGTTAGGTTAGGTTAGGTTAGGCAAGGTTAGGTTAGATCACATTTCGTTAGGTAAAGTTGTTAGGTTAGGAAAGACTAAGTTAGGTTAGGGTAGATTAGGTTTGGTTAATCTAAGGTAAGCTCGGTTAGATTAAATTAGGTTAGGTAAAGTTAGGTTAGGTTTGGTTAAGTTTGGTTAGGTAATGGTACATTAGGCTAAGTTAAGTTAGATTCGGTTCGTTTCAGTTGTGAGGTTAGGCTAGGTTAGTTTTGATTAGGTTAGGTTAAGTTAAGTTACCCAAGGTTAGATTCGGTTTGGATTGGTTAGGTTTGGTTAAGTTAGTTTAGGCTAGGCTAGGTTACATAAGGTTTGGTTAGGTTAGATTAGCCTAGGTTAGGTTAGTTTAGGTTTAATTAGTTTAGTTTGTTATGTTATGTTATGTTATGTTATGTGGCTAGAGAGGTCGATACGGGACCGGCAGGGCCGTCCATAGATGTTTGCACATGTGGAGGGCTACATCTAGGGCGGCTGTAGCAACTTTCTAGTGTTGGCGTTTGTCTGCCTCGGTAAGCAGTTGGGCTAACACGAAAGTGGAGTAATCGTCTCCCAGGTGAGGAGGTGGAAGTGGCACTTTTTCAAGTTTGTCTCATGACTGTCCTCATACCTTTCCAGTTGCCCACCAACATTACGTTTACTATTCTTTAGGTGGTTGTAATGTAGCTGCTTTGGCAGTCTACTGTCGTCCATGCGGGTAACATGTCTAGTCCAACATAGTTGATCATGGATAATGGTAGCCTCAGTGCTCCTACAGTTGGTGTCAGCGAGAATACTGGTATTTATTCTCTTGTCTTCCCAGCGAACTCTGAGGAAGGAATATCGACTGCGTTGGTGAAAGTTTTCAAGTGCATTGGTGTGCCTCCTGTATGTGACCCATGTCTCGCTGTCATATAGCAGGGTGAAGAGGACCACTGCTCGATATACGTGCGACTTTGCAGATAATTTCAGCTCCTTACAGCTGAAGACATGGGTACGAAGTCTACCAAAGACCTAAGATGCACATCTCATCTGATGTTGAATCTCTTCATCGATGTCCACGGTGGTGGACAGATGAGAGGGGAGATACCGAAAGTGGGTAAAATTAGAGAGGGTAATACCGTTTAGCTGGATGGATGGTGGAGATGTGGCTGAACCAGGGGCAGGCTGGAAGAGAATCTGTCTTACGTACATTTACCTCAAGGCCGAAGTATGCATGAGCATTTGCGTAGGTGTCAGGATCTCCTGTTGGTTACGTTCTGTGTGAACGACAAGTGTGAGGTCGTCTGCATACTGGGTTCAGTAATGGAAGCTGCCGACACCTTTGTTCCTGCCTGGAGTCGTCTTATGTCGAAAACACCCTTTATCCGGTACTGGATGTTCATCCCGCCGGCTAAACTGGCACTGGCGCGAGTAAGAAAAGCAGCCAAGAAAATGGAAAAGGGAGTTGGTGCCAGTACACATCCTTGTTTTCCCCCATTTGGATGGGGAAGAACTCAGACTGGGTGCTATTGTGCAGGACACTGCCGTTCATGCCATCGTGGAGTTACCTCACAATGACGATGATTTTTGGTGTGCAACTAAAACGGCTGAGGGTCCACCAGAGACCTTCCCTGTTGACCAAGCCGAATGACTTGGGTAGGTCGATAAAGGCCATGTACAGCTCACAACGCTGTTCTCACTTCTTCTGTGTCTGGCAGGCAGCAAAGATCATTTCAGTGGTGCCACATGATGGTCTAAAGCCACATTGAGATTCGGAGAGGAAGTCTCCCGCCTCAGGAAGCAGTCTGTTTAGGAGGACTTGGGCGATAATCTTGCCAGCTACGGACAGCAGCGAGATCCTGCAGTAGTTCCATAGACTGACCAGTCTCCCTTGTTGTTATAAATATTGACGATGAAGGCGTCTTTGAAAGCTTGGGGATTTCCTCCATTTCCCATATACTGTATTCTCTAGGAGAGAGTGAAGACGGCTGGCAAGCAGAGGTCCTCCTGCTTTATACTCCTCGGCTGGGATTCCATCAGGCCCTGAGGCTTTGTTATTTTTCATTTGTTTCATGGCAGTAGCGATCTCATCAAGGGATGGAGGATAGCTAAGGTGGGTCAGCTCTGTGTGCTCAGGGACCTGTTGGGTAGTCAAGATATACACATCGGTGTTTCGATTGAGTAGCGAATTGTAGTGCGCTGAAGGATGTCGTCTTCGTCTTTAATGAGGGAGTTACCGTCGGATTGAGGGGAGGGGGCTGTGCCATGAGTGATTGGCATATGAAATGTTTTAATGGAATTAGAAATGTCGTGTATCTTGTGTTGATCTGCAAGTTTTTGCATTTCACATGCTATATTTTTAAATCAGTCATTCTTTAGATTACGAAGTTCACGATTGACCGCCTGTTTCTTCTTGCAGAAGATATTAGTTTTGGTTCGAGACTGAGGGTTGTTCTGCCAGTCAGTTAAGGCAGCACATTTATCATTAGCGAGTACTTTGATTTCCGAGTCGTTTTCATCAAAACAGTCCGAGGGTCTCTCTACAGGTTTTTCACATTACAGTGTCGAGGATATCCCATTCGGCACTGGGATTTGGTTTGTTTGTTGTCGGGTTGTTTATCATCCCATGTTCGAGCTGCTCTCTGAAAGCATGTACTACCGCTGGATCCTCCAGACGCTTAGTGTTAAAACCTCTTCTGGAGGCTTGTTGCCTTCGTCACATGGCTCAGGTGATGAGGACATCTTGCGATGTCTTTCTCTGACAATAATGTACTCAATGAGATGCTAGTGTTTAGGATCATGGGTGTTGCAACGAACCCTTAAACTTGTCGGCCAGCCTAAACAAGGTATTGGTGATAGTGAAAGTGTGTGCAATACACTTGCTAAGGAGGAGTAGGCCGTTGGAATTACACTTGCCTATTCCATTTATCCTATGATTCCCTGCCAAATGTCAGCATCTCTGCTAAACTTTGTCATTGAAGTCATTAAGGAGCACAACCTTATCTTCTCTTGGGAAAGAGGTTAGCACTCTGTCAAGGTCGGTGTAAAGGCCTCCTTGATGTCATACTCTGCATCTAATGTTGGGGCGTATGCACTGATGAAGAAGGCATGACGTGAGTGATTCAGTGGGACTCGGAGCGTCATGAGGCGCTTGTTGATTCAGGCATTTCAGTTAGCCTATGTAGGATGCATTGGTGGATGGCAAAGCTAATTCCATAAATGCGGTTTCTTTCCACAGCAGGCTTACCCTTCCAAAAGCAATTATAGCCAGACCCCAGTTCTGTGAGTCGACCTTGCGCTTGGGAGTCGGGACTCACTAATGGTTGCTATGTCTATGTTATACCTAGCCAGCTCTTTTGCTATAAGGGCAGTTTTTCTTTCAGGACTCTCATTTTTGCCAGTATCCTGAAGGGTCCTGATATTTCATGTAGCGACCATAAGAGGTTGTATAGTTTGTTTTTGTTTTGGTCTATAATTATGATTGTGTTTTCGACCGCATAAGGATGACCTTACTGGGTGTAGTTGCCCAGTCAGGTTGGTCCTTTAAGTAGGCTATGTTAAGAACACTTTTTGTAGCCCCCTCCCCATGTGGGTTGAGCAGAGTGAGTCCTCGAGAGGGCTGCTCAGTCGCATAGGCAGGACCGGATTGCCTGATCCCAGTGCATAAACGACCATCTTATCTTTGCCGCCCAAGGGCAGAATAGTGATGAAAGACTCCCGGCAGTCAAATCTGCCTGTTCCCGTCGCCACTTATCAGTCGCCATATGATTTTTTGGGATATAGGTGAGAAGTATGATGAGCTTGATGAAGGCTGAGCGTGAGTTGATTTATGTGGTGAGGAAGGAGTGCAGGCTGTAACCACACACACACACACACACACACACACACACACACACACAGTCGTGGACGGTAATGGCTCTTACAAGAGAAAGCACTAAGCCATTATTTCATAATTTTTTTTTTTACAGCGAGTTTGTTTGTTCCTTGTCGGAGCCAAGACTGAGACAACGCAAGAGCAACAGAGTGGAACGTGGGCGTGTCTCTCCCAGCCCCTCACTCTTACGTAATGGATGAGTTGGGGCTCCACCTCTGACAGCTTCCTACGATTTGCTCTACTGTGTGATGCAAGCAGCAAATAACTCATACTTACTACGGTGTGATACAAACAAAGTATTCAAAACGATATATAAATTGTATTAACTTTTTACCGTTATGGTCAGTATATATATATATATATATATATATATATATATATATATATATATATATATATATATATATATATATATATATCTTGATAAAATCACTCAGGAAAAGGGAAACAACGGAGCACCTTAGCTTTCGTCTTTATTCAAGACATCTTCAGAGGCAACAGTTGCCTCTGAAGATGTCTTGAATAAAAACGAAAGCTAAGGTGCTCCGTTGTTTCCCTTTTCCCGTGTGATTTTATCAAGATTTATCTTATCCACGTTTTCATTGTGGATCTACATGAAATATATATATATATATATATATATATATATATATATATATATATATATATATATATATATATATATATATATATATAAATAAATATATATATATATATATATATATATATATATATATATAAATATATATATATATATATATATAAATATATATATATTAATGCGGGTGTGTGTGGGGGGGGGGGGGGTGGGGGGTACGATTAGTAGAGAAAGTAAATAACCAAGAAGGAGATGGTAGGATGCGGTGGAGGACGCAACATAAATAAAGAGGCTGGACATTTATGGAACAGCAGGGTGTTATAAACGGAGGTCTTTGACTGCTGGATTGAAGCACTGGTGTTGAGAGCGATATTCCGGCGTACAGTGTTGCCACATTAGAAAGTCCCCACCTCCTGCCACTGACTCCGTCGACCACACACGGGAACCATCCTCACGTTACCCGATCATCACCCTCAGTGGCTTTGCATGTATTTATAAACTTATTACAAAGAAAGAACCTCATTGCACTATCTACTTCGCAGAAATTAGTCATATTGATGCTTCACTGGCAGAAGTCTTTCCTTTCTATGATAGACAAAACTCAGGCAGTACAGTATATCATTTATTGTTCTGTATCATAATTTCGGGAAGGAGTTAAAGGATTCTTGCCTGTTATATCAATGGTCAGAACTATAAGGAAGATAATTAACTGTATAATATAGTAAACAATATGGCGGAGAATCAATTGATAAGTTAAAACTTCGGAAAACAATGACGTACCAGTGGAACACTTAAGTATACTGTATCTCCATCCTGGCAGCGCGAGTAAATTGTTGGTGCCTTGGCCCGGGACCCACCGTATCCTATTCAGTAGTATGAGGATGTTAATAAACTATCTCCATTTAACCCATTAGCTACTGGACGTTACTTTTATTATTTGATTCAGAACAGAGTGACCCATCGAACCCAATGGGTTAATGGACGAGTTAACGGTCGGGATTCTTTCGTAAGATGGCAGGTCAATGGGTAAAGAAAATACTTTAATTCACTATGGTAATGATATTTTTAAATATATTGAGCCAAAAAGGTTGTGACGCCACTTGCTGTGAAGAGCCTCAGACCGGGAATGAGCCAGCTGTGTATTTTTTTTTTTACGGGGAATAGCCCACCCGAGCACAGGTCATCGACCCACATCGGGGCCTAGGGGGGTGAAAAAATAAGACTAAAAAGAAATTAAAAATAGAAAAGGAAAAGGTTATATTAATCTACACTACGAAGATGCTGGAAAACACAGCAGTGTTTGGCTGTGTGAGGAAAGAAGGGTTTACTATAATGGGTTATTCTATTGTGACCGACATCTACAGAGAAACGGTGGGCACCGTGGGCAAGACGAGTATTACGAGCCCACGGCCTTGCCGGCGGTACACAGGATGCCAAATCGACCGAACATTGCCCTTTAAAGTACCTGTAAACGAGAGAGAGTGAAGCAACATTGCGGCGAAGAGAAAGGGAAGAAAGATTGTCAACTAAAGGAGGAGAGTTAATAAGACGAAATGCCTTTGATTCCACCCTTTCTAACAGTTGGAAAGAAGAAGAGCCACCCCAGATATGAGAGCAGTGCTCCCTTATATTTTTGAAGCAACTGCTCAGGAGTGAAGTAGCTACGGCATCTGTACAGCATTCCCAGCTTTCGGAAGGCAGCTTTAGCAATGTTGAGGATGTGTGGCTTCCATGACATCTAAGAGGAAATGGTGAGGCCTAGCATATCTCTTTTAGAATTTGGCAGAATGAAAGCGTCCTGAAATGTGATTGGTGGGAGATCATCTAATTTGGAAAGTGTAATTGGTATATACTGTGTTTTATTACTTTTGAATTTATCCAAATTTCTACCTCCCCATTCGGAGATGCTGAACAGATCCGCATTGACAGATGTAATGATATCAGCTCTAGAAACAGATCTAGTTTGAGAGTTAGGAGGAAGGGGAAAATGTGAAGCAGAATGAAGAGTAGATTCATCAGTGAAAGAATGGATAGAATTAGTTGTAGTGTGAAGTATATCATTGATTAAAAGAAGGAAGAGAGTAGGTGAAAGAACAGAACCCTGTGGGACACCACTATTGGTAGAGAAAGAGCGAGAGGTCGATCCCTCGACAACAACTGCCATGGATCGGTTTTCAAGGAAGCTAGAGATTAGAGAACAAAGTGGGGGGGGGGGGCGAGAAACCATAAGAGGGAAGTTTAGAAACCAAGACTTGTGCCATACCCTGTCTAATGCTTTGGAGTTGTCGAGGGCCACGACGAAAGTTTCCCCATAATCCCTAGGAGAGGATGACCAAAGATGGGTGCAGTAGGAGAGCAGATAACCAGTAGACCTTGTAGTGGATTTCTCCCCTACAAACGCTGTTTGTCGCTGAGTAGCCGACCCCACGAATTCCACAATGTGTGCCTCGTGGTCTAGGTCAACCAGCGCCGCCCACGGAGCGGGGGTCAACTATTAAGCCACGCCTATCACCACTATTTAAGACCTGACCTCGTGGTAACCTCTCTCTTTTCTACCGACACCAACCAGCCAGCAACACCTCCTCCTCCTCCGCCTGCCTGGCGGTCCTCGCTCCCGCCGGAGAGCATGGCGACCCACAAGCTGGTCCTCCTCTGAGCATCCTCACCAACCAGCTCTCTCTCTTTCTACCTACACCAACCAGCAAGCTACACCGCCTCCTCCGCCGCTGCCTGGCGGCCCTCGCTCCCGCCGGCGAGCATGGCTACCCACAAGCTGTCCTCTTCTGAGCACCCTCACCAACCAGCTCTCTCTACATCACGCTTTTAACCACGCTGCCACTTCCCAGCACCAAGCTGCATTGTACATCCAATACAACATGTATACAGAGAGCACATTGTGAGTTTCCTTTCTCCATCCCATCCTGAGTGAGATCCCAAACATCCCATACCCCACAACCTCGCCTGGCGAAAGCCATATTGGTGAACCGCCAAAAGAGAATGGCGTTCAAGGTGACGGAGAAAATGGGTGTTCAAGATAGTTTCGAAAATCTTAGAGAGGGATGAAGTTAGGGCAATGGGGCGATAGTTAGAGGGATTAGAATGGTCACCCTTCTTCGGGATGGGCTGAACCAAGGCATGCTTCCAAGAAGAAGGAAAAGTTGGGTTTTGAGTCAAAGGCGAAAGAGGCGAGCAAGCACAGAGGCCAGAGCTTCAGTACACTCCCTCAGAACACGAGGGGTTATTCCGTCTGGTCCATACGTGCTTACTCACATCCAACCTGGATAACACCGGCAACCCTGCGGGTGGAGATTATAGGAAAGTGCATAGGTTCAGTAGGAGGAGCAGTGGAGTTAGAGGAGAATAAGGTGCCAGAGATATTGACTTTGTCAGGGGGAGAGTTGGCTATGGAATTATTAGGTCGGAAGAGAGGAGGAAAAGAAGGAGTGCAGAAGTTGTCACAGATGTTTTTGTTTAAGTACCAGAAGGATTTACTGGAGGAAGAATTAGTCAGGACATCGGTCTTTCTTGGCCCTACGAAGACTAGCCTTACAACGATAGTTTCATAGCTTGATGAACCCTATCGCTCTCCCTGCATGCAAGAGAGCAGGAGCGATCAAACCATGATTTTAAAGTGAAAGTTTTGGTAGAAGATGGGATAAATGCACTCATACCACCCTGTATAACCCCAGCAATGCTGTTAGCACATACCGAGGCGTCCCGAGTGGAAAAGCAGCATTCATCCCAAAGGAAGTAGGTGAAGAATTCTCGCAAGGATTACCACTTTGCCCTCCGATAGTGCCATAGTTGACGTTTAGAGAGGGGTAGGGGAGGTGGTCGTGCCCAGTTTGAATTAATAGAAGTAAGATTGTGATCAGAAGACCCTAAGGGGGCAGAAATTTAGTATAAATAGTGTGAGGGGTTAGAGGTAAAACAAATATCAAGAATGTTAGCAAGTTGATCGTATCGATCAGGAACGCGTGTAGGGTGTTTGATTCAACTATTTGTTCCAAATCATTTTGTAAGGAAAAAGAGAGTGCCTCAACTCCACCTGGAGTCATCCCTTGCAGGGCCAATACAATGTTCAAACAAAGGACAAAGTGTCGTTGGTGCTTCGTGCCAATGTGCAAGAGTGCCGACAATTCCCCACCAGTCAAAATATTCATCACAGTACCGAAAGATAAGTAGATAAGAAAAAAGATGGTGGCTTGCTGCTGGACGGCACTTCCCCATAATATAATCCAGCACCTACTTTAAACAATAAGACACATTATCTCTACTGGATATCTGTCGCAAAACATTTTTCGATCGCATAAGAAAATACAGATCATATGTTAGGTTAGGTTAGGTTAGGTTAGGGTATGATGAGCTATAGGGTTAGCTTAACATACATCGGTAAGGGGGGGGGGGGGGTAGTAACTCAAAACTAGTGATTTCCCACATATTGAAGGTCTAACTCGTTTATAACACATCGCAAACTAAAAAAAAATAAAAATATAGTCTGCATGTCTAAGTGCAGGGATGACCAAAACTTAAAATTTACCCAATAAAGCCTATCTCGATTCTAAACATCAAAACACTTATGGTAGTTAAAGTAAAATTTTACCCATTAGTTAATATAAATGATGATATATCACAGTTGTTCATTAGTGAATTATAAAAAAAATAGCAGCACTATGTTGTCATGTTTACCTAGCAATAGGCATTCTGAAAACAAAGTCCAGACAATCTCACTACCTCTAAATTTACTCGTTTCTCCATCTAGTACTGATATACTCTGTAAATGCACTGAAAAAAGGAAAAGAAAGTCTACCAGGTAAGAGTACTGTACATGACAGATGAGCTGGTGTGAACATGGGAGTTTGTTATGTCCAAGAGAACCTAAGAATGGAGGAAACTGCAGCAGGACTATTAGCTCATACTGGGCAGTCCCATTTACACCCAACCCCTATCGTTCATATATCCATCAATTTTATGTTTGAAGCTGCTCTTCAGACACATTTCTTCACTTACCAAATGTCCAGGACTTAGACCATAAAAAAACACCCTTAAAACTTACCTGAACGTGGCATTTGGGGTCTGAAAAGGCCATCTTTTGTACTACCTCCGACTGTGGCAATGAGTTTGAAAGGAGTGACGTCATTACAAATGGTGGCCCTGTTATAGAGAATTAAGCTTATCTCGACTATTATAGCAGGACTTTAAACTATTACTGCAGATTAAATACACCATATCACTCTACGAACGTGGCAGAGTGTATATCTTGTGTTTACCCAGAACCGTCATCTCGTCCATTGTCTATCTGATAGGTAATTAGTACTTTCATTAAAGTAATAATATTTTCAAAGAGTTACTGAATCATAGGAGAGTACTATGATGTTCCCTACTTATAGATCTTCCTTAACTCTGAAAATCATTGCATATTATCTCGAATGATTATAATTAGGAATGATTCTTTCACTGGGTAAATCCCTGAAGCTAACCAATTGTCCGCACTATATCCCGTGTATGGGCCACTAATAACAGTGCACCACCCCCTTCCTCCATTCCGTCCCCAGATATCATGAGGCTTCATGGAAATCTTTAAGATAGCAGTATACCCTGAAAAACAAGGAGAAGAGAGAATAAATCCTGGGAAAACCTGCAAGAGGTAATACCACAGGTGGAAGAAATACCGGAGCAAAGGGCATCATGCAAATTATGTAGTATACAAAATATCCCTAAATGTGGCCAATCAGAAATTAGATCAGCCAAACAACTGATCCTGTATGGCCCAGACACACGTGAGAAAGGTTTTATCCTGTGTCACTCTACCAAACATCACAGGTTTCCCGGAGTTCGGTTTTCTCTTGTACTAAAACTGAATAGACCAACCGCCCGAACGGCTATTAAGCAGATAAGTGGTTAAAATTATATGTAAAAGAAACTCTTCAATGTGTGAGTCAGGAATAAAATGAAAACCAAGGATTCTGTCGGCCTCCTAAAGGACGAAAACAACTTGGACCTGGAGGATGATAGACAAAAAGCTTGTACTCCCACTAAAAAATTATTCGGTACCCGTGTCATATTGTATCACGCCCTAAGGGTGCCGAATAATTTTTTAGTGGGGGTACATGTGTGTGTGTGTGTGAACAAGTATCATGGTCAAAGTATTACACTATAGGTGTGTCAAATGAGGAGTGATTGATCCATATGTAATTTAAGGTTTTTGAAATATGTAGTTAAATTAAACACGATTTTGCATATAGTTACGCGAATGATGGGAAATAAAAGAAATAGATGGGGTGTGGTGGAAGCCCTGTAAATGTTGTGTGGATTCATTGGGAGGTTTGGAAGTGTTTAGTTCCATTCATACTTTCGTAACTACAACCTATGGTAATTTTTCTTTGTGTTCGTATATAATGAAGATAATGCAGAGTATAAAATGCCATATACAATATTTATACATAATATCATCCATACAGCTGTACTATGACTGTGTGTGTTCGTGCGTGTGTTGCCTCGTGATAGTTAGAGTGAGCCCCCGTCCAGAAAGGACTCTGTACTAACCTCCAGCACCGACCCAGGTGGGCTAGAGAATATGGTTCCGAGTGTACCTTAGGTACCTAAGAGAATGAATAACCTCAGAAGTGGAAAATTAATTAAAGAAAGATATCAATTAAAAACGATATCATGAAAAGGAAAGTAGCCAACTTGAAAGAACTTAACACCCCAGGTGTGGATGGAGCACGGAGGTGAAAAAGGAGGTGACAAACGAGATTTGCACTCCACTATGGCTCAGTGTTCTGTCTCCAACATTGTATAATATATATATTAAGAATTCTTAATGAAAGAACTTATAAGTGATAATAAAAGACTAAAAGTTATTGGTAAAGTAGTATCAAATATACGCTATGCAGATGATACTACTCTTATCACAGTTAATGAGAGATATTACAAAAACTCATTAACAAATTAGTAGAAAAAGGTGAAAAATATGGTTTAAGAGTTCATGCCGTAAAGACCAAAGTAATGGTTGTTTCCAAATTGGAAAAAATCATGCGATGGTAAGTGTAAGGAAGAAATCAAAACACGAATAGGGCAAGCAAAAACAGCATTTAATAATCTCAAAGTCCTAATGAAAATGGAAATTAACTCTAATTTGAGAAAACGGATGCAAGGACTGATGTATGAGTCAGAAGCGTGGATATTTTCGGCAGACACCAGAAAAAAGTTGGAGGCGTGTGGACATGCCCCGGCCCCGACTAAACATTGCCCCACTGTCTTGTGGGTTAGTGTGGTAAGATGAAAGGCATGGGAAACAGACCTAGAGAGAAAAGTAAGTGATGTCAGCGCATCGTAGGCTTTCCTCCGACATACTGGAGTTGCGGCAGCCTCCTGCAGTTGTAGGTAGGTGCTAGCCTTTTGGGGTTTCTCCTTTGCCACTGGAATCACCCTACTTACAATCAAGATAGAGGTGTACGGTCGTGCACACCCCTAATGCCATTTATATGAATTTATATGGTGGAGTGTGGTGACTGTGGTACAGCAGAACAGTCAGGTACATCCTGTGGTGGGGTGTGGTGACTGTGGTACAGCAGAACGTCCAGGTACATACTGTGGTGGAGTGTGGTGACTGTGGTACAGCAGAGCAGCCAGGTACATCCTGTGGTGGAGTGTGGTGACTGTGGTACAGCTAAACAGTCAGGTACATCCTGTGGTGGAGTGTGGTGACTGTGGTCCAGCAGAACAGCCAGGTACAACCTGTGGTGGAGTGTGGTGACTGTGGTACAGCAGAACAGCCAGGTACATCCTGTGGTGGAGTGTGGTGACTGTGGTACAGCAGAACAGCCTGGTACATCCTGTGGTGGAGTGTGGTGACTGTGGTACAGCAGAATAGCCAGGTACATCCTGTGGTGGAGTGTGGTGACTGTGGTACAGCAGAACAGCCTGGTACATCCTGTGGTGGAGTGTGGTGACTGTGGTACAGCAGAAAAGCCAGGTACATCCTGTGGTGGAGTGTGGTGACTGTGGTACAACAGAACAGCCTGGTACATCCTGTGGTGGAGTGTGGTGACTGTGGTACAGCAGAACAGCCAGGTACATCCTGTGGTGGAGTGTGGTGACTGTGGTACAGCAGAACAGCCAGGTACATCCTGTGGTGGAGTGTGGTGACTGTGGTACAGCAGAACAGCCAGGTACATCCTGTGGTGGAGTGTGGTGACTGCGGTACAGCAGAACAGCCAGGTACATCCTGTGGTGGAGTGTGGAAGTGTGAGGCGCCCGCGGCACCTGGTGAAGTGAGGGAGTGATGTTGTAACTTTCTCTACTGTTCAGCGTGTGAGGGTTTATGCGGATCTGGGAGAAGGCGAAAATCCCCCGAGATCTTAAAGACGCTTTCATCTGTAAATCCTTGCTTGTTAAGGTTGAAGCTTGTTGCCCTTATTGGTAATATTGTAAGCCAGTTCGAGGCGCTCACCTCCTGCGCTTATAGCTATAGTACTAGTTCACAGTCATGTTACTACATTAGTACTAGTTCACAGTCATTTTACTACAGCAGTATTAGTAAACAGTCATGTTACTACAGTTGTACTACTGCAATTCAGACATTAACAAGATTCATTATCTGAAAGACTTGTAAGCTGCTGTTCCTTGGCGAAGGATTAAAATAACTCCAGACAGAAAAGTTTCAATAGAATTTCGATGCCATTTTGACAATGTGGTTTGGTTGAGAGGACACTCACTGGCACAGCATATATGGAAAAAATATTTCAATAACGTAAGCATGACTCCTGTAGTATTACCTAGTGTGTTTATGGCGTCCCATCAATGTAGTTCAGTGTTTGGTAATTGTTCAAGGCAGCTGCACGGGTTTACTCCATTTTTATATTTTAATATACAGAATAACTTATAATAAAACTGGTAAATTCGTTTATATGTTATCCTCGTTTCGATAACTCTTCATTCACTTTTAACGAGAGAATATTAATTTCAATTCCTGTTTATGTCTAAATGGTAGAGATTGTCATTCTAAACTATCCGATTAATTAACCTAACATAACCAACCTGAGCCAACTTAACTATCTTACATCTTCGTGAAGTTAAGAGAGATAAGTTAGGTTGGATTTTTTGGGTCGATTCACAACTTTTAAGTGTTTAATGGCACTTGTACGAACTGAGAACTTAATTGTTTTCCAAAGTAAATACTAACACATCTAAAAGAAGATAACAGATATTGAAGATTTTAGCTGACTGGAACACGTTTCCTATCGCAAGATAAGACGAGAAGTGAGAAGTGGCTCTCCTACTACTATGGTATCCTCAAAATTGCATCAAATATAGAATAATTTTCATTTTTTGAAAACATAGCTGATTCAAGGTTTACTTGAGAAGATTTACTTAATCTGTATAAGTTTTAGACTCCAAAAATGTAGCTTTTAGGTCTTTACAATTAAATCTGAAAGAGGCGGAAGAGTAAAGTGTGACCAGCAAGTGGCGGCCAGCATCGTCACCCTTCACCACATGCTGTATTTATCAATCACTTTTGTAAGAGGAGCGGTGTGTTCACCAAGGCTCAGTTATGTATAACATGTTTTTGTTCTCAAGCGAGCTGGTAACAAAGTCCGACTTGAAAAAAGTGATAATTTTGCTGCTTCCACTGAAAATTTTAAACCTTAATAAATTTGAGATATCAGTCGTTCATTAATTTTTTCTGGTTTAAATTTTCAGTGAATTTCAAGTGAACATTACGGACTATTATAATTTCAAGTGGACAGTACGGTCTATTATATCTTTCATCACCGAAGGTCAATAAATATATTGGGGTGACTGTGACGGCTATGTTGAAGGTATTAGTTCAGTATTAGGAGCAACAGGATAAAGATCCGACCACTGCCAGGGAATTAAAATATTTATGTTGCCAAGAGTGACAGAGTTAATGAAATTTTTGTGTGTGTCAGAAATTCAAACGTTTAGATAAAGGGAAGGTGTATCTATAGATAATTTCAATTTCAATAGTTTATTCCTTGATAGAGGAAGCGGGATCCTACCTAGTGGTGTCACTAGGTACCCCTGTCTATAGGTAATCTCACTACTTACGTGGAGTGGCAGGCCGACGTCTATTGGTTGGTTTCCCTGCGTCTAGGTGACGTAAGCTTTGAATTTTCGTGCATATTATAAAACAATGTCGATGTGTAATCTAACGATATAATTTGGCGCATGCAACATATTGATCTAATTGCAAAAACAGTAATTAAATGGGTCTTCAGTCAGGTGTGTGAGTGTACGGGAAGCTGAAGCGCATGCGCAGTGGTTGGGTGACAGTGGTTACTTTCACGAGGGAGAAGAGAGTACAAATATGAGTGCGCACGGCAGGCGGGACGTCATATCACCCTCACCTGTCCAACCCACCATGAATCTTCACAGGGTAGGTTGTCTCGCTGTGCTCCTGCTGTTTTGATTACTCTAGAAAAAGTTTTTTTTTTATGTAGTCAGTTTGGTCCTCAGAGGTACTGGACATTAACATAGTTTCTTCATTTCGGAAAGTCAGTGGATATATTTATTTGTTTAATCCATACGTTATGTTATCGAAGGGGAGTAAGAAATGTGGAACAATGAACTAAAATGATGAAACAAAAAATGGTAGAGTTGGTATTGGTTCCAATTGTTTTGGCGACAGACTATAACAGTTGGTGCGACACACATAATTGCTTATTGGCGGTATGATGACTTTCAGTGGTATGTATTTATGATACACCATCTTCGTTGGGTGTTAGTGATGATGTGTTTAGTGCTGTGTTACATGGCATCACTATTGTAGCTAAACTTGCACACAAATAAAGCAACATTTCGAGAGAACTGCGTGAAACCATATTATCTCAATCTCGTGTCAGCGCAGATAACATATCTCCAATATATACATTACAGGTACTCTACATGTTGTTAGCAGCTTTCAGTGGTTGTTGTTATCTATTTGTTTATTAACACAGAAGAGAGAGAGAAGAGCAACTCAGAAATTTATTACAACTTTCTCAGTCAAACTCTTGAGCCTGGACCTTTTACCTGTCAACCATATGGGCCTGGTGTCACGTATCACACACAGGGTGACGTAGTGAATCACGTGGGCCTGGTGTCATGTATCACACACAGGGTGACATAGTGAAGCACGTGGGCCTGGTGTCACGTATCACACACAGGGTGACATAGTGAATCACGTGGGCCTGGTGTCACGTATCACACACAGGGTGACATAGTGAATCACGTGGGCCTGGTGTCATGTATCACACACAGGGTGACATAGTGAAGCACGTGGGCCTGGTGTCACGTATCAGACACTGGGTGAAATAGTGAACCACGTTGGCCTGGTGTCACGTATCACACACAGGGTGAAATAGTGAACCACATGGGCCTGGCGTCACGTATCACACATTGGGTGAAATAGTGAACCACGTGGGCCTGGTGTCACGTATCACACACAGGGTGAAATAGTGAACCACATGGGCCTGGTGTCACGTATCACACACAGGGTGAAATAGTGAACCACGTGGTCCTGGTGTCACATATCACGCACAGGGCGAGATAGCTAACCATTAATATAGCTATGGTTTTAGCGAAGAAAAGAATGTTGAAAATATAAAATATTTTCAAGATGTCAGGTCGAGGAAGTGACCACGAACAATATTATTATTTTCTCAAGTATTTATTACGAAAGAATTAGTTACTATTATCTAAACTACGATATATTCATCTTGGATTTTTGTGTAATATTCAGTCTACACATTCCTCTCACAAACCTAGTACAGTATTCACCATTTGTAACTTAAACCTCTATGTTGCATCACTCACCTATCACTAATGTTTACTAAGTTCCTCTGTATGTCCTCATATTTTCCTCCTTTGTCGTATCTTTCTCTACGATTAGCAGTGTATCTATCAATATTTTTCCCTCGTCTACTGTGTTGTTCTTCATCTGTTATTTCATTCACAGATAACTAAAACACTCCCTCCTCCAGTCTGTCTTCAGTATAACTAGTATACAACAATACCTGTTTTCTCTCTTTTGCTCTCATTACTTTGCATCACCCCACGTTCTCTATTATCTCCTGCTACACACTTTTCCAAACTAATTTACAACCATTGGCATTTTATCGTGAATAATTTAACCAACCGGTGTCATCCACTACAATTAGTTAATGTGTTGTTTGCACCCATTATCTCCATCGGTCAAGCCCGTGTCCCTCTCCATCATTCCTGCCTGGAGTAAGGTGGTCACTGGCGTAAGGTGGTCACTGGAGTAAGGTGGTCGGTCACTGGAGTAAGGTGGTCACTGGAGTAAGGAAGTCGATGTAGTTAATTGGGTGTGAGGTGTGAGGATGGAGGATGTGCGAATGGAGGGTGTGAGGATGTGATGATGGAGGGTGTGAGGATGGAGGGTGTGAGGTGTGAGGATGGAGGATGTGCGAATGGAGGGTGTGAGGATGTGATGATGGAGGTGTGAGGATGGAGGGTGTGAGGTATGAGGATGGAGGATGTGAGGATGTGATGATGGAGGGTGTGAGGATGGAGGATGTGCGGATGGAGGGTGTGAGGACAGATGGTGTGAGGATAGAGGGTGTGAGGTGTGAGGATGGAGGGTGTGATGATGGAGGGTGTGAGGATAGAGGGTGTGAGGATAGAGGGTGTGAGGTGTGAGGATGAAGTGTGTGAGGATGGAGGGTGTGAGGTGTGAGGATGGAGGGTGTGAGGATGGAGGGTGTGAGGATGGAGGGTGTGAGGACAGAGGGTGTGAGGATAGAGGGTGTGAGATGTGAGGATGGAGGGTGTGAGGATAGAGGGTGTGAGGATAGAGGGTGTGAGGATAGAGGGTGTGAGGTGTGAGGATGAAGGGTGTGAGGATGGAGGGTGTGAGGTGTGAGGATGGAGGGTGTGAGGATGGAGGGTGTGAGGACAGAGGGTGTGAGGATGTGATGAGGGAGGGTGTGAGGATAGAGGGTGTGAGGATAGAGGGTGTGAGGTGTGAGGATGGAGGGTGTGAGGATAGAGGGTGTGAGGTGTGAGGATGGAGGGTGTGAGGATAGAGGGTGTGAGGATAGAGGGTGTGAGGTGTGAGGATGTGATGATGGAGGGTGTGAGGATAGAGGGTGCGAGGCCGAAGGGTGTGAGGTTAGAGGGTGTGAGGTGTGAGGATGGAGGGTGTGAGGATAGAGGGTGTGAGGTGTGAGG
The DNA here is from genome assembly GCA_958450375.1 of Homarus gammarus. Lineage (NCBI taxonomy): Eukaryota > Metazoa > Arthropoda > Malacostraca > Decapoda > Nephropidae > Homarus > Homarus gammarus. The sequence continues at coordinate 805,928 of CAUDMG010000194.1, forward strand.
GTGTGAGGTGTGAGGGTGTGAGGATGTGATGATGGAGGGTGTGAAGATAGAGGGTGTGAGGTGTGAGGATGAAGGGTGTGAGGTTAGAGGGTATGAGGTGTGAGGGTGTGAGGATGTGATGATGGAGGGTGTGAGGATAGAGGGTGTGAGGTGTGAGGGTGTGAGGATAGAGGGTGTGAGGTGTGAGGGTGTGAGGATAGAGGGTGTGAGGAGGGAAGGTGTGAGGATGTGATGATGGA